>JANHGN010015295.1:11904-26657 GCA_024605025.1 Megaceryle maxima | reverse complement strand
AGGCTTGACAGAGCTCTGAGCAACCTGCTCTAGTTGAGGATGTCCCTGCTCTCAGCAGGGGGATTGGACTAGATGACCTCTAGAGGTCCCTTCCAACCCAGACATTTCTATGTTTCTACTTGTAGCTTTACCATCTCCTTTTGCCATTTCAAAGTGTTGGTTTTATTTCCAGGCTCCTCTTTTCCACTTCAAAATGTGGCAAAGGTTTTGGGGGTTTGTTTTGGTTCAATTATTTTAATTGAGATACTTAAAGCTGTTTGATGAAACTACGGATCCAATTCAGTTTCCTGTTTTCCAGTTCATTCCAGGGTTATGATCAAAAAAAGTCTTAACTATCTCACCACTTCCCTTTAACACTTAAAACCAAAATTTTTGTTTTGAAATACTCTTCATTAGCTTTTCCTAAAATAGGAAATCCTTAAAAACATTGACCAAATTTTCAAATGGCATTTTTTCAAGCTTAAACAATGCTGCACTGAGTGAAGCTGGTTGAAGAAGTGATCTTTTAACAGCAGTTCATTAGTTCTTCCTCCTCAGTGGCGATGCAGACTGGCAAAGGAAAATTAAGCTACTCCAAAAGCTGAGCAGAATAGTGCTGGTCTAGAAAAATGAATTAACACAAGATGTTAAATGCATCGCTAAAAATCAAACTGTATCTGCTACCATGAACACCACAGTGTTTTCTTTGTTCATTTAAAAATGCATTTGGCCTTACTGAACCTCATTAGGTTCACACAGGCCCATTTCTCAAGCTTGTCTAGGTTCCTCGGGTTGACAACCTGTCCCTCAGGTATGTCAACTGCACCACTCAGCTTGGTGTCATCTGTAAACTTGCTGAGGGTGCACTTGATCCCACTGTCTATGTCACTGAGAAGATATTAAACAGCACTGGTCCCAATATGGGCCCCTGAGGGAAACCATTTGTCACTGGTATTTCTTGCTTTATTACAGACAACATAGTTGAAATTTTGCTGGACAGTTCCCTAACATGCACTCATTTCAGAGGTTGTAATAAAAGAAATATCACTGTGTTCAATTAATACATAGAAATAAATAAATAAATAAATAACCCCTAACTTTATGTAGCATAGATCACTAGGCTCAAGACTAGCATCAGCTTAGTGCCTGGGGCTGCAATCCATGCATATAAAACTAAATAAGCTCACAGGCCTTTTCAAGAAAGGTACCTCACGGCAGTTCTCCCAAAACTGAGGGTGAGTATGCCTGTGAAAAGTAAAGGTGGAAAACACTACCAGCATCTCAGTCTTTCCTTGCCCCTCCTCATCCTGTTTTTAAATAGGCCACACGTGGTGTCTACACAGTTGAGCTCTACCAAGTTGCACAAAACAAACCAAAAATTGTGGTTTTGCTAAGATGTGCTTACAGTCAGTACCTGGCTGTATGATTTGTAAGTTATGATACCAAATAATGAAAGAATTATTATACACAGCAGAAAGAATACTTAAGGACTTTTTCAGGTGTGGGGATTTTTATGCTGGGCAAGTTTTAGAAACCTGCAAATCGGCTCTAAAAAGAAAGGGAAGAAAAACAAAAACACCAAACCCCACCCGAAACATTTAAAAAATAGGAATTGCGGTAACTCAAAAATCAGAACTGTTTTTCTCATTTATGGTTATTCTAACATTACAGTCAAACTTTAACCTTTTCCTTTGCTAGGAAGGGGATGGCCCCATCAGGTGAACTTGACAAGATGTAGATGCTTTTTTGCCTCCACAAGTGATACTGAATAGCACTGTGGAAGCCAAGCACCTGGAAAACAAAACGTTTGCCAAGAAGCATGTTCGAGAGTTTCAGTCTGCAATGGTTATTTAGGGGCTGCTGACATCTAATGACAACACAAATGGAGGTTTCCCTGGTTGATGTCTTCGATAGCTTCCCTGACAGTGAGCAGACAGTAGTCCAGCCAAAAGAGACAACATCTATTTCAACAATATTCCAACACAGTGGTCATGGAAAATAGTGTTTCCAGATTTGGCCAGCACCAGTGAGGAAAGGATTGATTAGGTTCTCTAGCTGCATGCTCACCACTAGAGCAAAATGAGTTGTACAGTCAGAGATATAAAAGTACACTCACACACACGAGTACACAGTTCCGACCCTGACCAATAATTTGTGGCAAACTAAGGAAGAAAGACTGGCCATGGGAGGAAGAATTTGACAGTCCTGCAACAAAGTTCACTCTGGAGAATTGTGGCAATTATAATTCTATCAGATTTAATTTACTAAGATGAACCTCAGAGTCAACACAGAGCAGCTGTATAATTGATTTCATTTGCTGAGATCTACAAATTAACTATTTTTTAAATAAATATGAGCATGTGAACCCTGCTGACAAAAATAAAGAAAATACAACCAATAGCCATCATTTCCTGTGTATTACTTCAAGTGTAAAATGTCAGGGTAGTTTGAACTCTTGCCATAAAGCAGAAGAATTTCCCCTGTCTTAGATACAGTGCTGGACACAAGTATGTTCCCTACAGAACTAGGATGACAAAGCAGTCCAAGATTAGTCTTCAGAAGGTACACTAACTGCAAGGGTAACCGTGCTGAAATTGCCACAACACTTAAACGTGTATAGGTACATTCAGTCCACTATAGGACAAATTCCCCCTCCTTTTCAAGAATAAAAGATACAGAAGAATATTCACCTTAGAATCATAGAACTATTATGGTTAGAAAGGACTTCTGGGATCAAGTCCAACCTTCATCCCAGCATGTCCCTAGCCACTAGACCATAGCCTCAAGTGCTACGTCTACTAGCTTTTTAAACACCTCCACTAATGGTGACTCCACCACCTCCCTGGACAGCCTGTTCCAGTGCCCAACCACTCTCTCAGTGAAGAATTTCTTGCTAATATCCAATTTAAACCTCCCCTGATGCAACTTGAGACCATTTCCTCTCATCCTTATAATTAGTAATTTGGGAGAAGAGACTGACACCAGCTTCACTACAACCTCCTTTTAGGTAGTTGTAGAGAGCAATAAGGTCTCCTCTCAGTCTCCTCTTCTCTAGACTAAGCAAACCCAGTTCCCTCAGCCACTCTTTGTAAGACCTATTTTCCAGACCTTTCACCAGCCTTGCTGCCCTTCCCTGGACCCACTCCAGCACCTCAATGTCCTTCTTGTACTGTGGTGCCCAAAACTGGACACAGTATTCAAGGTGCAGTCTCAAGTGCCAAGTACAGGGGCACAATCACCTCCCTACTCCTGCTGGGCACACCATTTTTGATACAGGCCAGGATGCCACTGGCCTTCTTGGCCACTTGGGCACACTTCTGGCTCATATTCAGTCAGCTGTCAACCAACACCCCCAGGTCCTCTTCCGACAAGCAGCTTTCCAGCCACTCCTCTCCAAGCCTGTAGCATTGCCTGGGGTTGTTGCGAGCAAAGTGCATTATCCAGCACTTGGCCTTGTTAAACCTCATACAACTGACCTCGGCCCACCTTCCCTATTACATGCAAATGAAGTTCATGTAGAGTGCATGTCATCTATGTAAGGCTGCTGCAAACAACCCAGAAAGGCTGGAGTCAGAGCATCTGGGACTTAAAACTCATCTGGGGCTTAAAAACAGCTCCTAGCTTTAAGGCCCAGCAGCGTGCTACATTTCTCCAGCACGCTTCTCCAAAAATGACGCAGGAATTGTGAAGCACAAAGGGAAAGAAAAACAGATGGTGGGAACAAGATGCTGGTAGACTAGCCTAAAATCTTGGATTTGTTCTTCAAATGCAGTGTTTTGCAATCACCTACTAAACAGTTCTACTGGGAGGTATCGAGGATTCCTAATTCCTAAATTGTAGATGTGACTTAAGAATCACAGACAGGAATAAAGCCACTTCCACATCTTCACTCATCAACACCATGAATGGCTTTCCCAGATTTGAGGACAACAGTACATGAAAGCTCTGTAACATACTGGTGCCACGATGCAGTTTACTATGCCATTATCGTGTACAGTTACTGCATTTGGAGAACATTTTTTTCAGGAACTGAAGAGAATTTCTGTGTCTGTATCATGGTCTAGTAGATACCATAAAAATACCTCTAGTCAAATTGGTATCCCAAAAACCCCCAACTGTTCTCAGTCAAATTCTATTGATAGGCATCCTCTAACTTCTCTAGTACAGCAGAGGGAATTAGAAAGGGAGAAGACAACCATGCATGTTCTTCCCCTCTGTAAGCAGCCGTCCAGGTGGGGCTTAGCTCCAAATAAGAATAAATACACTGTACACCTTTGTGGCCTAAGGCAGAATCGCTGGTGGCTGGAGCACAGACACTCAAGAGTTCACAAGATGAAAATTACCATAAACACATGTACTACGCTAGTTAGCTAGTGATCTCATACTTAAGCCATGTCTGCTTGTTTCTGTTATGCTTTTAATAAATGATTTATATATCAAATTCTTGGCAACAAAGTATTCCTTGCTGTCTAAGCAGACATTAATGTTAATTAAGTTACTCCATATCAAAATATTGCAAAACACAGAAATCTAGATTGGTTTAGTGGGCTGCTAAAAGAAAGTGCAGGAAATTAAATTACTATTACTTTTGGTTATTACTTAAAGCATCTACAAACAAAAATAATTGTTATCTTCATGCAAGATAACATACAGAAGGAATTGTGGAGGACTCAGATCTCAAAGAACAGTACAATGGAGTAAACTGACTCATAATATCCAAAATTCCTGTGCAGCTAACAGGCAGAATACCATACACATGCAAACAGAGTCCTGTGATACAATATGGCAAGTAAATGGTGTTAAAATGGTTAACTGAAGATAAAGCAGAAAATATTAACTCATCCAGCTCAAGGCTCCTCACCAGCACGGATAAAATTAATTTGTCCTAAAACAGCTCTGAAATTATACAAATCAGGTAACAGCAAAATTCAAGAAACTGGAATAGGGAAATACTGTGACATGTATGGATGACGCCAGGCTAAATTGAGGTTATTTACACAAGGAAGCCCCACACTTTTACTCATAGAGGGCCCCAGAAAGAGATGTATGCAGCTTGCTTAGAAAGACATGGCAACTGTTTTGCTTAAGGATGTCTACGGCCAGTTATTTCAATATGAACCCAGAATCTTCCTAAGGAACTCAAGTCAGAAGCATTCTGGGAGCTTACCAGCCCAGTTAAAATCCTATAGTACTTCAAGGAACACAAGTGTCATACCAGAAACACCAGTGCAACACCAAAGGATCAGACACTGCTAAACAAAACTGCACTGAACATGCACAGACAGCAGTGCATTACAACCATAGTTAGGAGGTTAAGTCAGTGCAATTTCCTTAAGTTACCCTTGTACTTACCCAGTATAAGCACAGCTTAATTAACCAAGTTTTAATAAAGAACTGGACTTAGGCATGTTAGTTCAAATAACAATATTGTTGATTTGTTAAAAATAAAATGGGAAGACCAATACAAAGGAAAGTCTTAAGCTTCTCAAGCAAATTGTGAGGCAACTAATCAAAACTTCCCATCAGTATCAAGCCATGCTTCCCTTCTTCCACCGCCCAGCTAAAGGTAAAGATGGCTGCATCTTGCCTGTTGATAAAAAGAGATAGTGGCTCTATCTACTCAGTCTCAATCATACTTCTGAGAACCAAACAACCAGAAATACATCCCCCCCCCGTATATTCCAGCATATGATATTTCAGAATACAAAGCTAAGAAAATTTCTTCTTCCAGTATTTGCCTTGAAGGGACAAAACACATTCCCCAGTCCATCCTATTCACAACAGAAATAGCTCAAAATATCCTTCATCAATATCAAAAGTTCAAAAGAACTATTACTTTGTTTCTGGTATGCATCTCCACATTGTGTTTGAGATATCAGCATGCACTGGCTCCACCAAAGGAATAAAACTAATATTCGAGGAACATGTGTAATCAAAATCTGAAGCCTGGACAAGCTTGTTAGAGAATTTTTTTCCCGTTCTTGACAGCTTCTATCTTTTGCCCACATGACAATACCAGTTTTAGGTAGTTCTTCAGTTTTATCTCAACATATATCCCCTTTAAACCAACTGTGTATGTCATTTTCAAGGGCAGTGGGTGGTGGTGGGGTGGTGTTTTGTTTAAAACAGAGCAGCTTAAAAAATTTCTTTTGACACCAAGCAAACTGGGCACGCCAACTGTACATCAGTGTTTAATAGAAGTACAACGTACTGATCTATTGTGCTTTCACATAGCCATTTACTTCAGGTATGTAGTATTTTTTGCATTTTCAATTGTAACTAAGTTACAGTTAATTCTGACGAAGGTTTTATCTAGTCTATCTACTTAAGACAACGCAGGGAAAAGTTGTCTCCCAGAACCTTTATTACCAGAAGTAAAATTTATAAGTTAAATACACAGCTTTACTTTTTAACGTCTGAACTGAGTTTGCACCATTTGACTCTTTAAGATTAAAAATATATTAAAAGTTAGGACCGTGAGAACAAGCCTTAAGATGCCTTCCCCCACCCCAAAAATCACTTCAGAAGCTGAACTTCTATTTTGCAACACTTAAAGACACATCTTACAGCTCAACAGAGCCGGTGTTTGCCCAAGACCTCACTCGAATTACCTGTGACTTAACAGCATCTCAAAACTGGGCACGACTAACCTACGGTCACGAGACACCGACAGAGTCTCCGCTCCTGCTGCACCCACCCGCTTACCGAGAACACCGCCCCACGCCGCGGGTTATAAACCAGGAGCTTTACACACGGTTTCATAGCGAGGGCTGGGTCTGCCCTACACCACCGCGATACCGCCACAGCCGGAGCTTTGGCCCGGCACCCCCGGCACCGCTGCGCCCCCCCGAGCAATGCCCTGAGCCCCGCCGCGCCGAAACTCGTAAAGCTGCTGTGACCAGAATTTCTGCGTCCTTCAGCGTTAAATAAAATAAATAATAATAACAACATCAATAGCAAGTAATATAGGCTACGGCGACTCCAAACAGGCGCCTTACGAGTTTAAACGCCTCCGCCCGCAAACCCCCTCCCTCCCGCCGCCGCGCAACAAGTGAGATGGCGGCCGCCGCCAGACAGGCAGACGGGCGGGCAGAGCTAGCGGCGCGGCCCGCCGGAGACCACCCCTCCCCGTGGGCCGCGCACCTCCGAGGTGGGGAGGGGTGAACCGGCGCTTGCCACCCCCTCAGGGAAGTTGGCTAACCCCGAAGCCCCTTCCCGCCCGAGGCGGACGAGCGGGCGCTCGTTCACTCACCCACTGGCTGCTGAAGTAGTCCAGCCCCTGGCAGATGAGGCGGGCTGCTTGGGCCAGCAGCACCTGCACGCCCAGGGAGCTACCCAGGCAATAGAGCCCGTAGAACAGCGGCCCCCCGGCGCCCAGCAGCAGCAGGAGTCGCCGTCGCCTCAGCACCTGCTCGCCCAGCGCCTCCACCCCGTAGTTGGCGAAGCAGATGGGGAGGAGGAGGGCGGCCAACAGGACGGGCGTGCGGGAGCGGTGCAGGCGGCCGAGCCAGCGGCGGCCCAGCGCCGTCAGGGAGCTCTTGAAGGGGTGCAGGAAGGTGCCGCAGAGCACAGCCCAGAGCAGCGGCCGCAGGAAGGCCTCCAGGATGAAGTAAACGAGGACAGCGGCCCCGCAGCACAGCCCCGCGAAAAGCAGCGCCCCGGTGTTGTAGAAGGCCTGCTTGATGGGCTTCTCCAGTCGCGGCAGCGACATTCCCGCCGCCCCGCCCGGGCCGCCCAGCGGCAGCCGCGGCATGGCCGCCGCCGCGCCCTCCGCCCCGCCGGCACTCGCGTTTGGGGAGCCGCCCGACCGCCGCTTCTGCGCCGGCGAGCCCGGAGGGGCCGCTGCCGGAGACACAGGGGGTTCTCCGCCGTCAGCCATGGCTCCCGCCCCCTCCCGCGCAGCGCCGGGCACGGCCACGGCTCCGGCTGCCCCTGGCAGAAGGCGACGCGCAGCCGCCGCCGCCGCCACAGGCGAGGGCGCGGAGAGGCGGCCGGGGCTGCCGGGGGCTGTAGTGCCGCCCCGCGGCTCCGGGCATGGGCGTGCGCCCAGCCCGGCAGGGAAGGGGAGTAGGCAGGGGGCAGGGGTGCTGGGAAATGTAGTTCTGCTCCGGGAGAGCCAGTGGCCGCGCTCCCCCCGGTGGTAGGGCCTGCTGGAGCGGGGAGGGGGCGGCCGGGAGCAATTTTTTTATCCCATCATACGCGCTGCGGTTACCGCCCAGCGCCGGCCGAGCCTTCCCAGAACCTTCGTTACTTTCGCTGAAGAAGCTGCCAAGGGATGGAGTTTGGAAGAGCCCAGCAGCTCGCCTCGCATCCCCGGTCCGGCAGCGCAGCCCTGCGTTAAACGCTCTCCTGCCTCCACTGCTCCTTGAGTTTCTGTAAGCAGAAAATATTGGGGAATTTGCAGTGTCACTGCAACGTGAGGAGCAAGACTGGTTAGACCAGCTGGAGAATTTTGTCTTGTCTGAACACGTTCTGTCATCGAACTGTTTAACAAGGAAGCATCTGCACTTTTACTAGGAATTAGGCCCCCTGGGAAAGTAGTTGTTCTATCTGGTTTATTTGTTCACTGGCACTTTGGTGGTGGACTTCTTGCATAATGCAGATGTGTATAGGCTGAACTGCCCCTGAGCATGGCTGTTTTAAACTTGTAAAACAAAACAGGAGTACAGCTGTTCATAGCCCAGCTTTTAAAGGCAGAGCAATATAAAAATGACAAGACTATAGCCAAGTCCTATCCCTATCATCATCCCAAGGAAGAAAGGTAGAGGTTTTTCCACACACTCCCTGTAGCTCTGTTGCACCTATAGCTGTAGGTGGGGTTGGGCCCAGACAGTTGCCTAAAGCTTTTGCATTGCAGTCCTACCTTGTCCACGTTGCAAAACCTTTCCCCCCAGTTACACACATCCTCATGCTTATAGAGGTCCCTCTTGGATCCCACAGCTCCTCAATTTCCTTTCCTGAACAGATCATATGTAGGTTTGACAAAGAGCTTTAATTTCATACAGTGGAGGCATTTATAGACCCACAAGTACCTTGTTTGATCCTGATGGTGATGAGATATTACAAGCAGCTGTCTGTATGAAAAGCTTTTATTGCACCTTAAAATGATACTGTCACTTGCTGTTCTTTGATCAGATAGATCTGTGTCCTGGCAGAGTGTCAAAATAGGTAACAAGCGTGCATTGCTACCTGAACCTTTTCAGTTCCTGCACAACAGAGGAAGCATGCCATAAAGAGATTCTAATGGCTTATTATAATACACTTATTGCATTAAAGTTCAATTAGCAAGTGTCAATTAAGATTTACATGGGGGAGTTTATAGTACAAATCTTTCTGTTAGATAAGCAGAAATGCCAGCAAATCAAATCTTCACAGGCACATCCTTATTCCTTTGATTTTTCTTAACAGATTCAGGCTGTCATGTTTTTTCAGGAATAGAAATTAATGGCACTTCTTTGACTCAAGTGAAGCTATAAATACTAATTCACATAAGCTGTTTGGTCCCTACTGTAGAAAACCTTTCCTTTCCAGTTCTGTGTTTCACTATGTATTATAAACAGATCAGAAAAAAAAAAAAAAAACAAAAACAAAAAAACCAAAACACACTAGCACAAACCAAAAAGAAACAAAACAAAAACCAAAAAACACAAACAACAACAAACCCACAATGCAATAAAATAAAGATTTAACTCATGCATTACCACAACATGAACACTTAAGAACAGGGACATGATCATAAACATCAGAAAACAGTCTCCAAGGTGACAGCTGAGGGAGAATGCATGATCTTCACAAGATCATTCTTCAAGCTCTGAAAACTTAATTCCACAACAGATTTTAAAGAGTCACAGCAGCCTTAAGAGCTGTTCTTTTTTAAGATTTGAAGATTTGTGATCTTAGAGTATATGCCTATTTAGGTATAAATTACCCTGATACATTGTCATTTAGGCATTTTTTATGGCCATAGATAAGGAGAGCAACTCAGCACCTTGTCCTACCAGAAATCTCTAGCTGTCCCTTTGGATGTATTTTAGCTATTAGTAATTCTTCAAGGGTGAAGAGGGCAGCAAAGGAATACTTTTTGTGTCAATGCAGAAAACATGTACATACCTAAAAGTACACATGTAAGTATTGATGGTCCTCAGTGCTCTCCTATGTAAAGGGAAATATAAAATGAGGTGTTAACTAGTAAGAGAGAAGCTTGTAACTTCTGTCTGCTGCTGCACTAGCACCCATGATTTTGTGCACTGAGCTGAAGTTTTTGAGTCCCCTTCAAGAGGTCCCAGACGCCCGTAGTTCTTACTCACTCAATGTGCAGTTAACACTGCCCAAAGTTACAAGCTGTCTTACATGTGGTACCAGAATACTGGGTACTGAGGTGGCCATGAAGCAGAGAAGACAACGCAGGCAACAGCAAGTTCATCATGATTTATACCTGAAAACCACATGAAACTGGGAAATAACTCAGTAATGAAGCCACAAGGTGTCAGTACTGGCCTACGTATTTAGAAAATAACCCCTTATCCCTGCTTGAGATACTGTTTGTTGTTGTAACCTGTGTTACTGGGCATTTGTGAATTTTCAGCTGAGGTTAATCTCACTTCATTAATTCATCTTAGTTTAATGACATCTCTTCAGATGAATGAGAAATACTCAATGTAAACTACAGAAGTTTCTATAGTAGCAGGAACAATGTAAAAAAAAAAGTTTTCTTTAAAGTTCATCATCAAGATAGAAACTTTGTATCTTTACATCATTGGCACATTGTCATTTGGGCTGAAGAAAAAAAACTAATCTTTTATGCAGATCAACTGCTAAAATGAGATTACTCCAATTTAAACATTATTTACAAAGTAGTAGTAAAAGAAAAATGAAAGCCAGCTCCTGGGAAGCACAGCTGTGTTTGTGCCCAGTGATTATAGCAGTGACTGATTTTACTGCAGAACTTTGTTCACTGTCTTTGTTTAAGTGTTAGTATTATCAGCAGCACTATACTTCAATGTTTCATGTAGAAGACTATGAATCTCATTCATTAGCAAGGGGAATGAAATGCATGGTTGTTAAGGCAGAGCAGTCAATAGCACCAACACAAAGATGTTCACTTAGTGGACCAGCATGCAAAACAGCACCAGTAAGATGCTGGGATGAACAAAATCCAGAGCACTATCCTGCTGGGTTAGCCAACATGGTAACTACGTGCATGCAACAAGAGTTGTATATAGAGATCTGAGTAACAGAAGAATATTTTGGCATCATTAGGGTTATGACAAAATGCCTTACCAAATCCATCGAATGTTACATAGCACAAGACACACAATATCATTTAACGTGCTCTGTGAGTGTATTTAAAGTCTCTTGATCATTATGACTTGTGCGTCAGCTACTTGTGCACTACCCAAGATCTATTCTTTCTTGCAGTGTGCAAATACAGTCTAGCAATACTGAAATCAACAGAGCACACAGTGTAAAAGCAACACATCGCCTGGTGCTTTAAGTGCACTCTTCTCAGTCCCCCAGTAAGGAGCTAAAATACCTGCCCAAACCTGAGACATCTCAGAAATTGGAGCAACCAACCCCATCTGACAGACTTACACAGCTGCTTTTGCTTGCCGAGTATCACAGGATTTCCTCTTCTCTGTTGCCAATCTCTATTATAACTTCATTTTCTTCTTTTCTGCAAGAGCCTCTTCTGGCTGCTTCAGGAGCTGCTCTTTCTGGCCAAGCAATACAACTGTGATGACAGCAGATCAAGAACACCCAAATTTGTGATATTGGCAACTTGATTATAGTTGTGTCAAATAGGTTACAAAAACACTGCACAGAGGGCAACACAGGAACCTCTACATTTGACTTACAGTAAGTGACAGCTAAGTTAATACTTTGTTAAAATACACAGAATTACATTTATTTATAGCTTCACTATGATTCTGATGGTGAAAAAAAAAAAAAAAAAGTCTCCCACATCTGTTAATTTGCTCCTTTGACCAGCCTCACTGACTTAAATGGAATTACTCAGGGTAATAAATTCAAGGCCACAGCACAGGAAGGAATTGCTCACACTGGGCAGCAGCAGCAGAGAGATTTCTTCATCCTCCCAGAGAACTTCCCCCACTCACCCCCCCCTTATTTATAAATGCCATGCCACGCCACACATTTTCTTAGACTAAAAAGGCATTTATTGTAACAGGTTTATAAACATTGTTGTCTGTCACTGTCAAATAGCTAACAAGGCTCACTTGAACACCAACATTTAGTATAAAATATGTTACAAAGCATTACTTTAGGGCATGCACTGATTGTGAAGTAGTCCCATAGGTCACCAAAATTTCATTATGTATTCATTCAGTGTTATTTTTCTGAAAAGACTAGTGCATAAATACAAAGAATTTTGATGATTACTTCTGGACTACAAAAGCCCCAGTTCAGTGCTCCTACCCGACCAAATGCTCACTGACCTCACACGGCTGCTGGGTATTGGCACACAGAATGGAGCCTAGCATAGAAAATGCAGAACACCACTTAACATTCTAGTTACAAGTTGCTTATTTGTATGTTTTATCTATGTATTAGTCTTGAGAATGCTGAACAAACTCAAAAGTTAGAGATGACATTTCAGGTTTAACCATTACACTTCATGTAATACAAAACAAGTGGCAAGAGTTAAGAGTTAACAGCCTGCTTACTTGTAAAGAGGTTAAAGCAAACCAGACCTCAGGATATTTTAATCGGAAATACCAAGGCATACCAGGCATCTGTTTTAACCTAAACAGAACTCCTGATGCTTCAAGTAAGCTAACAAAATATATCTGCCTAAATAAAGCTTGGGAACACCACGCACAAATACCAGCGTCCCACCATGTAATTTCTTAATGAGTTAATAGGTTAGGAATTTCATCTTTGACTCTGTATCAAGACTTGAATGATACCTCCAGCTTTAGAGAAAATCTATTGTGGTAGCATGTGGCAGTTTTCTGTTTCATGTTTATCACTGGTTTCATATCACCAGCCGTGAAAAACTGAAAAAATTATTGCTTTATATATGAGCAGTCCAATATTTCAGAAGCAGATATCGTATTTTGGGCTTAAATAATCTTTTCTTTTTTCATCCTAGATTTAAATATAGCATCTGTGCTTCCTTTCCTGTTATCCTAATATTCTACATGGCATTATTTTCTTGATTTATTGAATTTATCCTTGTTTCATCTTTTAAAAAAAAAAAAAAAAAAAAAAAAACAACAAAACAAAACTACTGTAAAAAGACCAGTGTGAGGCTAATTTCTGTACCAAAGGTGGCAGAGGTTAGTATATAAAAACTGCAAACCTAATATCCTAGTAGGTAACATCTTGGGTTTCTATATATACTTCTGGATCATTCTGCCTCCTAAAAATCATCTAGGAGTCAGGAAATGTATAGGATTCTGCATTTTATCTCCAAAGCAGAGTCTAGCTTCTTGTTTTTAAAATATCTTGTGTAATTCTCAGACTTACACACAAAAACACCTTCAGCAAAATTACATTGCCTAAACATTAATTCTGGGAATTGTATTTTTCATTAATCTAAACTTTGCAGATCACCATTGTGGAAAATCAGCAAGAGTATTTTTATTCCTTGGTACACAACCTAACTGTATTGTTCCATTACTCAGTCTTCTGTCATCTTATTAAATTGAACTGAATGACATCAAGCTTGAGACATGAAACTAAATTAGGCAATGCTGCAACCACTAGTTACCATAAAATGTTCACTGCCCTGAAAAGGCATTGGAAGCATAAAAGACTTGCAGCTGCTCAGCAGTTCTCAAAAATCCAATTACTTCTTTAAAAATGTAAACATGAATTTGAGGAAGTATCATTTAGAAACAGCTCAGAGAAGTACTGCTACCAGGTAATTCTGTAATGCTTTCAATCTATAAAGAGCCCAAAACCTTTACAGAAAGTTTAAGAGCGCCGTATAAAAGTTCACCTTGTTACGGACATTCCTAAATAGCCTCCTAATTGCAGATCAAAACGAGCCTATACAGAGCACCAGCTGTTCTAAAATATGAGCTGTGAAGTCCTGCACGTATTCCAACCTCACATCAGTTTGAAAGCATTCCTACTTAGATAAGAAACACGGAACTAGGGCAATAGCAATAGTTGTGAATGACTATGAAGCTGCTTCTGGAGAAGTTCAGATTGGAGATTAGGAAAAGGTTCTTCATAAAGGCTGGTCAGTCACTGAAAGGGGTTCCCCAGGGCAGTGGTTATGGCACCAACCCTGTCAGAGTTCAAGAAGCATCTGGACAACACTCTTGGTCATATGGTTTAGTTTTAGTTAGTCCTGTGATGAGCACAGAATTGGACTCAATGATCCTTATGGGTCCCTTCCAGCCTGAGATGTTCTATGAGTGCAATACAAACTACTTAGCACTTCAAGAGAAAGAAATAAAATTTTAAAAAACAAAAACCAAAAAACCCTACCCCTTTCTTTACAGCAGTTTCATTGCTATTGCCAAATCAAGCCACAGATTTTCAAAGCAAATAACATCTTTTAACTCTGCTTTTTCACACCTGTCAGCTCCACAAACTGCATGTCTTTCTTGACATTTCAAAATTACACTGGTTTTGCCTCCCTATCTGAGCCCAAATTAGATAGTTAAATAACAAGTTCAAGTATATATAATTGTACCAAACCCACCAAAAAAAAAAAAAAAAAAAAAAAAAAAAAAAAAAAAAAAAAAAAAAGGAAGTTACACGTGATTTTTTCATGCAAAAAAAAAAAGGGGGGGGAAGGG
>JANHGN010015295.1:0-10571 GCA_024605025.1 Megaceryle maxima | reverse complement strand
ATTTCCTTCTCCTAAAGCTATTACCCAATAATTTTCTTGAGATGTTACAAAAAAGAAAAGAAAAAAGAAAAAGGGAGGGGGGGTTAGGGGGAGAGAGTATACCTTTACACATCAGCATGTCAAACCAAGGAAACCACAGAGTAAAAATGCAATTTAAATGCTCATAGAAGTTACAAAACTTGTATGTAAACCTTGAGTCTGCCTCTAGAGTACAGCATGGTGCCACCTTCCAGTGGACCCAGAAGAGATCGGAAGACCAGACAGACAGTATATTCTCTAAAAACAGAGTACTTTGCTTCTTTATGGATGCCCGATGCACAGGATGGATTGGAAAGCAAGGAGAAGACAGACAAAAATCAGGGAGACCTGCATCTTCCCTTAAACTTATAGCAGTTACATACTTACAGATAACTGGAATATCATCGATGGCACAGATTTCTAATAGCAACATGAATAATCATGAAGACAGCTGTGTGTCAGTCCTCCTTACCCACTAACTCCTCTTCATGGCTGGGCTAAGACTTCCCAGTATCATCTTGCTAAATAGCATAAGGCATCTGTGGAAATGGGGACAGGCATGGGCTAGTGACAAGGAGCACAGTACCTTTCAGAGGAAGACTAAATATCAACACTCACGGTAAGAACGCCATCCACAGTTTGGCAACAGACTGAAGGGATTTGATGTCTGATGGGTTGTGCTGTTTGTTATTTCCATTTTGCAGTAGCCATTGAGTACATGGAAGCAGTTGCAGGGCTCTTCTCCTTGGGTCAGATCCAAGATATGGTGCCCTAGTCAGCTTCAAAACTGCTGCCTGGGATTGCTGATGCACACTATGCTCCAGTCATTGTCTATTCCTTGTGTGGAAGTCAGTGCCAAACACAGCTTTGACCACTTTTAACCCAATTTGGGTGCTTCCTCAGATGAGGAAGACCGTAAGTGTTTATTTTCTTGCTAACCAAATATTGCAACATCAATCAAGGAGGACAAGGTCACAGAGGGATTTCAAACTTCTCTCATCAATATGAGAGAGTATTTCCCTTGCAGTAATAAAATTTTTAAGAAAGCATCACCCTGTATCCAATGATATTATCAAATCAGCTAGTTTGGGTTTTTTTGGGGGGAAGGGGAATCAATTGGCATCTAGGAGTATCTCACCTATATATAAAAATACCCATAGTTATTTTATTTAGGTGAAGAAAAAGAAAAAAATTACTTTCCAAAAGTCTGTACCATCAACTTTTTGGTTTTTTTTTTTCCCCCTTCTCTTTTGTATCCTACTTATTTGTCATTTCAGGCCTAGCTTACTATTTGTAGCAGTGTACCTGTCAGAGGCTACAGCCAAAAACAAGGTCCCTTTGCAAAGGGCAAGAACATTAATGCCTTGCTGTCCTATCTTTTTAAGTAATAATCAATGTTGAATTTCCAAAGGCCACCATACTCTGAATATGCATTTTCTAAACTCTATGCCTCTGTATTAGGTCACCCTGCAGCAAGTAATTCTCAGAATAAAAGCACTTTGGAAATGTGTTCTTTAAGAGTTGCTTGCTAGTAGTCACTTTAAAGAAACTAAAAGTTATTTGAAGAAGAAAATGTCTGACTCCTTTTCCAAAGGAGGCCTCCTCCTCTAGTTTGTGTTGGTCTCTGTTAATTACCAAAAAAAATATAAAAATCACATTGCCTTAATCACTTCAAAAACTTTTTGAAGAAAGTTACTTTATATTAACTTTGTATAACACAGATCAATCCAGCTTTTCAATACTGTAAGGAAAAAAAAAAATCAAAACGACCAACCACAGAAAACCAAATACCTTCCATTACACATTACTATGCCCCCTCAAACGTTAAGACTTACCAAGTATCATACAAAGTTAAATACCACTGAGTTAAAGCCTTTTTATTTTTCTTATAGTCTTTTTCTGCTCATATTTCTTCACAACTAATAATTTTGAAATACTTGTATCTTCTTTGTCAACTGGAATTTCATTTTCCTATTTTTCCCGCTCTGAAGAGCAACTATCAAACTTAGTGCTGAACTCAACCATCAGTTGAAATGCCAAAGAAGACAGTGCTTTGCTACTTGTTGTGGCCTTTTATTTCTTCCCATTTGATTAGAAATACTTAGGTAGCGCTAATTAAGTACGTTGAAGCTCAGGTGAAAGTTTATGGAAGTGCACATTTCGGCTAATAATTCAAGGAGAGAAAATACAGTGACAAAAACACCAGACAGCACACTGACAAGTAAAATAAAAAGAAAGGAATAAAAGCAGCTCTGCCTCTGCTCTAAATTTGCTCTTGCTTTAGAGCCAGAATTTCAAACACATCTGGCTCTATATAAGTGGAAAGCAGCTCTATGGGTGTTGCACATTTACTTTAGTATTATTGTCATAATACTCTGTCATATATTTTCATTATACCTCTGTGCTTGGGTCCAGCCGGGCTATCCTAAATCCAGCACTGTATTAAAGACAAAAAGAGGGGCCAAAAAAGGGTTTCTATTCTATTTCAGTACCTTTCAATTATTAGATTAGCCCTTTAGTGGGTAATCAGGTGAATGCCTGAAACTAAAACGGTAAATACAAGGCCATAAACTAAAGCAACCCTGAGGCTACTTTAAATAGCTATGATCTCTGAGAAGGAACTGCACCATCTCAGCTGCCTAACAATTAGCACAAATGAGAAAGAAATTGCCCTAATAATTTTTTCACTTCACCTGGTTGCTGAATAGAAAACTCATTACCCAGGCTTCAGCTATCTGCTTCAGCCAATCTAAGGCTAAATTTTACAGCCATCATGGACCAAAACAGACCTTCCTTATTAGGTGGTCTCCACTATAGGTTTCATCACACAGTAAGTAGGTTATGAAACACGAGAGAAGTAATTAATACTAAATAAAGCTACTATATGCACTTCATTCTGAATTTCTCTTCCACCTTCTGAGCTCTAGTATATAATTTTAGGTGAACAAATCCTTAAAGACATCAATGAAAATATGTATTACCAAACAATCTTTCTTTTCAAAAAGGGATAAAGTGTTTCTGATGGACATAAATTCATTTTCAATATAATTCATATACTTAAAGAATAGGTTTGAAGAATGCTGAGCCTGAAAAAGTAGTCTACAAACTTCAGACTATGAATAATCATGCAAACCCTGCAGCAATGCAGCAGTGAGAAAGGAGGGCCAACACATACTTTACCAGATCCTATGTTACAGAGTCCTTGAATGTACCACATTAGATAGAACTTTGGCACAATTTAATTTTTAGTTCTATTTAAATAGAATTTTAATGCAATCTGGGAGGTGAATGAGCAACCTTATCCAAGCACATCTGACTGCTATGTGTAGACGTCATACACTTCCTATTAAGTGAAGAACAGAAATTCTCCACAAGAACTCGAAGTTTTTTGTCATATTCTGTGGCTCATAAATACATTTTGACAATTTATGTAACACTTAGCATTCATCTTTGTAATATTTATAGTGGTGATAAAAAAAAAATTATTTCCTCTTTAGCTCACCTTTTGCCACAGTAACTACATTTTAGCAATGGTTTGATGAAACTAAAGATACTGCTTTTCCTATTAATCCCTATCTTTCCTTACAAACATTCTCAGTTATATTTCCATTTCATTGTAAGTTAACACCAGCTGCCCACATTCATCTTTAACATGAACGGGATATGCAAGCATACAGCACAGAAAACCAGATTACTTCATACTACTACACAGCTGCCTAAAAATGTATTTACATGTCAGCAAAATTATTGATTTTCATAAAAAGAGGAAAATGTATTTAATCTCTTGGGAGGACATCCTATGGCTTGTTGGGAACTCCTATATTCTGTATGATTTTCCTATTCATGGAGAATTTAGATTACTGTATTTCCCTTCCCCTTCTTTAAATAACTTTATATCTCACTCATAAAAGAAGTAGCCTTTTTTTTTTCAAGAAGGCCATTGAAACACTATTATTATAAAGGCATTCGTCACCTCTTTTCCATTAAAAAAAAAATCATGTTAATGCTTGATTATGCAAGTTTAGTTTTGGAAAGTACCAGAGCAAGTAAACCTTGATAAATATAAAAAACAGTTGGGAGAATTGTCCATTGCTGAAGGGCAGGTTTTAAGCTGCTGTGTTGGTATCCAGATCTTAAGTTCAGAAACTGCACTTGGAGTTGTGCTGTCTGCTCCAGAAGTACCAAACAGCATTATAATGTTCTCCCAAATTTGCTTTTTGGGAGCAATTTGGAAGGCAATTTTATTATTTGATAAGATGTCCCTCACTAAATTTGCCTAAACACACATACAGACACCCTTCCCAAACACACATACGCACGTGCGCGCACACACACACATTGATTTTACAAAAGTCTCCTTTTCTTTAAGCAAGTAGTCACAACACTGAAAATATTCTCCTATGTGTTCACTGATTATTCTTAAATGATTTGTCACCACTCAAAGGAGATGGTTATTTCATTCTCCTGAGAAACTAACTATGTTCAAAAGCAGCTAGATGAGGATGGTGGTGTGATATAAATTCCAATAGAAAAAAAAAAGCATTGTCCATCTGTACAGCCATCCATCCTGAGAAACTTCTACTGGCACATTCTTGACATGTTCCATCAGTCATGGGGTTCCCATCAATAAATAGAAGGTCAGTGCAACAATGAGGAGCAAGCAGAACGGAGAAGAGAAGGTCTGATAGGCAGCTGATGGCATGAAAATATCTTCATACTTGTAAATACTGACAACACGCTCGGATACGGGTGGTGAGTCTATATCATGACGAGTTATAGAACCTTTAACAGGTAAGGACAGAAAGAAGTAGCATCAGATGCATTTTTTCCTTAATCTTGTCAAAGAAACAGGTAGACAGACAAGTAATTTTCAAACCTACAGGAGCATGCAATATTACACTGTCAGTGAGTAAGGTCATTTCTCTTCTTTCTGAAATTAAACTTAGGAATAAAACAAATTAAATTCAAGTAAGCAATAAATATGCTTCAAAGGAATTCAGAACTTCTAGTTATGAAGGTCTTCTACAGTTAGCTTTGGGCAGTGTTTGTAATAACTATATAACCAAGAAAACGCAACATTTGTGCGCAACAAATCTCATTTATCTTGTCTATTTATAAGCCTCATGCTGCCAGAATTTTAGTTCATTTTTAAAAATGGGGTCTAGTAAGAATAATGCAATTAGAAGACATTTATCAATTTTAGCACCTCAGTTCTGTCAGCAAGATAGAAATCAACTTACCTTGAATTGCTGGACCCCAAGCAAATAGATAATACCAACTCAAGTGCAGGTCTACAATGGTTTCCTCTCGGGGAACATATACAGGACGCTTGAATCGACATGTTACACGGTTGTTTTCAAAAACCCCTTCCTCATCTCTAGCAGGATTTCTCTGGATTTCTTTAGCCCACTGACCAACATTATAGAAGTGTTGTATCCGGACTCTTCCGTTATCATCATGAACACAAGCCATGACATCATCTCCTCCCTAAATAGTAAAAACATATTGGCAGAGGGAAAACAAAAGTGTCACAAAAGATTTTCTTGTTTATGTTGTGGCTAGATTTTAGTAATTAAAATTATAGACATATTTTACTATGGATGTATAACTTAGAAGGAATGAGAACCAAAATACAGAAATACTTGTTTCCCTAACCACATGTCTTAATCAGATTCAAAAGCACAAAGTGGATAGTAATATTTACTTACCCTTACTACCTCTGAATTATCTTTTGGATCTTTCTAAGAGTTATTTTACCTAACATATATAACATATTTGTAAGACATGATATCACCCTGACATCACATAATTAACCAGGGGAAGGCTGTTTTCTTTCATAATTTTTGAAGTTCTGGGATCCTGCTTCATAAAAACTGGCAGGCTTGAATCCTTGATATGTACAAAATCCACTGCATCAAATTATGGACAGAAAACCAATATTATTTAGTGAAATAGAGGAGATTAATCTACTAAATATGGGAAAATAATAGCATAAGTTAGAGCCTGTCTTTTCTAATCCTGTTCACTTTAGAGAACATCACTTCTTATATCTCTTAAGAGAAAACTAAAAATGTTCAGCATGTAGTAACAGCCTACCTGTGCTCTTCGTAACTTATTTTCTAAGTTTAATTTTTACACATCTGAGCACAAATCCCTCATTCTTAAATACAAAGAGGCAAAAATAAAGCTATTTACACATAGAAAATAATAATTAAAAAATTTTTAAAAACCCATTCTGAATCTCAATTAACAGAATGGTATTACAAAATCCTGCCTAGGCACAAAAGCCTGCAAGTGGAAAAGCATAATGTTATTTGAGACACAGAAATAGGTCACAGGACTCAAAAATATCTATTGAGGACACAAAAAAAGATATTTTTTCCTGAATTTCTGTAGCTATCCAGGCCACACCACTTTCATTAGTGCCTCCAAAGCAAGGACCACTTCTCACAATGAAGCTGTTTTGACCCAGTCATTTTATGATTAAAGCCTGCACATCCCAGGACACCAAAATATCCCAGAAGGTAGGAAAAAGGATGAAGTCAGCAGGGCAACAAGAGAGGAAGACAGATGCTAGCTGGTTTAGTCCAGCTAGATGGTCATTAGATCATGGACACAGGAAATTTGGAAGCAAAACCTTTTACTTTACACTTTATTCTTCTTACCAGAAGCTGAGACTGAACAAGTTGCTTGGTGTGCCTGGGATGAAAGGTAACGTCTGCTTTCCAAGGGGCTGATGAGATGCAGGCAGTGGGAACCTGGTATCTACTCCAACTGTGTCAGTTACAAACTGGTAATCAGCTACATCTGATAGCTTGGGGCCAAATACTTAATGGTGCTGAGCTGCTTTGAAAACCCTGTTGAGTACATGCAAGCCCCTAAACTCTTCCCATAATTTATCTGTTCCTCACAACATTAAAAACGTAAACTCTTTCTTGTGACATGAGCAGTTCCTTAGGATGCAAAAGATGTCTATCTTTATTGTGTTTATTTACAGTGCCATATTAAAACATATATAGTAATGATTGAAAGACACCTGCCCTCACTTTTTCTATTTCTCACTTGGAGTCTGATCAAAATGTTGTTAAGTCAGCGTGAATCTTCCCATTCGTTTTTGTAGGTCCTAGCCCGGGACATCTAAATTCTGTATTTTTTCAGACTACTACTTCAATTGTAGAAGAAACAGTCCTGTTCTCTGACTTGTGCTTTAGACACAGACTCAGTATTGGTTTATATACTCAGGAGTGTTTCTGCATACAAACACCTACGTTATGAACTGCATTTTAATCCTAAACATTTTACCAAGGATCACGGACAAAACACCTTCGCCTAAGTCATCTGTTGCCCATGCTTTTTAAATTTCTCACAACACGCGATCCTGTTTGGCTGATCAAAACACAAAAAGTGGTGAAGCTTTTCAATGAAAAATCAAGTACAAGAATAACCATAAAACCAAACCAAACAAAATCCATGAGAGATAGAAGAAGGAGTTTTAACAAGACTGCTTTCTGGTGTATTTAAATTAGCAGGAGTCATTTTGTCACGCATTTGTGGCTTCCCTGGAACAACACACAGGTATCAAAGATTTCCAAGGTTTAACAGTGAAACCCATATTTACATCACTGAAATCAGCTGACATACTGAAGAATAAAATTATTTGCTATTTAGCTTCTGATGTGCCTTTTGTCCAAGTAACACTGACTTAAAGTGCAACAGGACTTTCCATGTGAATTTGCTTATCCCTGAGGGATTTTCTAATAAAGAAGGCAAAAAGCTAATTACACGCAGACACTAAGAGCTGAACCAGAATACTGTTGTAATTCTCAGAGAAGCAAAATGACATATTAGGAAGGATGAAGCAGTTTTGTGGCAGGTAGTAGGCCTGGCTTCTGCTCCCAGGGCAGCTACTAAATGGTGCTTTGCTTTCAGTAAGTCGTTTTTTCCATGTACGCTCTGCTTCTGACAGATCAACTACAAACCATTTAGATCCTAGCATGTAAATGTCTGCACACTGTCAACTGAAGAACCATGCATGTCTTACCATCTTCTTGTCTGAGGAAAATCCCACCGCCACCCAGCCATCAGTATCGGCACTCAGCTCAAATTCAACATCAGCTCCTATTCTGCGGTAACTTAGAAAGTAGTCACAAGTCTCTGCATTGCATCCAGGTTTACCATACCTAAATAGAATTGGAAATATATGTAACTTTGCCTTGCAATTTCCTGCTATGGAACTTAAATTACATTTCTGCAAGAAAAAACTAGAAGAATGAATTTTGGTATAATGGCAGTAACCATATTATATTATGCTATATGCAGAGTACCATTAAGTATTTGCAATTATTACTCTTTTAGTGTAAGAATGTCTAGTATTTAAACAGTGTGGCAAGCAATTAATAGACACAGTATTACTCTGCTGACCTTCCTACCCCTGGTTTTATATATGCTTCAGGAAAATACAAGAAATGTGAAATAACTGTAGGTCCACAACTATGATACATATCCGTAAATAAGCTAGTTTCCTCAAATATAGTCCATAACTACAAAGTATGTTCTTAAATTAAACATTTATTAAAATGAATATGGGACATTTACCAAAGTCTCCAATGCAATCAGTCAGCATTTGCAAACATAAAAGGTATCTGCACTCTGATCCCAGACTGACCTGAAGCATCCCTTGGTTTTCCCACAGTCATCCACTCTGATTTTTGCAAATGGATCCACAGGAGGAGCAGTAGGGAAAGGGTAACCTGTATAATCAGAATAAATCATTATGACATAAAATACAAGGAATAAAAAGCAATAGTAATAAAGAGAAAGGGTTCCAATAGCATTTCCTTTGTCTGCTGATAACTGAGCTGTTCAGATGGGTGACTACTTTGTCAAATACACAAGCCTTTGCTCAGGAGGTCCTGGATCCAGGTACCAAAGTAACACTGATAACCGAAAAAAAAAAAAAAAATTCTCAGGTTTCCTACATTTGTTAATAAGAAAGAAGGATGCTGGAGCGTAGCTTTACTGTACCCAGGGCATAAGTTAACTTAAGGCAGCAGGAACACCAAAAAGTGCAGTCAACCAACAATTAGGGATCTTCACTCAGCTATCTTTTTGTGCACTCTCTGTCCCCTCAGGACATCCATAAGGGCACTAAATCGGACTCCTTAGCCATAAATGACAGTACTAAGTATAAATGCAGGGCACCAGATTCAGATCTGTAGGAACGGATACCTTATAGGCAGGAAAAGACCTTATAATACATCCTCATTAAGATGTAAAATAGAGCATGCATTGTGATAAAAGGTGAGAGAGTACCAAAACAGGGAATTGCCTGCAGTTATGACTTGCAGCGACTGGTGGAGGAAGACCCAGAAGAGTCGGACAATGAGAGTTACGATTCCAAGCAATCCCCTGTGTGCTGTACAATAATAGTACACCAAAGAAAAAGTACAACCATTTGCAAACAGACTTTTTCTGTCTTGGCTTGGAGATGTTTGTTGCATGAACATAGCTATTTTAATAGGATATTCTTATCCAGCAGAAAACCACAGTGCTAATTGTGAAACCAGAAAGTCCTCTGAAAGCACTTTGTGGAATAGGAAATAATCACTGCTGCAGTCAGTTACAGTACCTGCAAACAAACATTGAACCTACACAACTTTCAGCATTTGGGAGCCCCGATTCACTTTCCTAAACTTCTGTCAAAGCCAATGGAGAGAGAAAGTATGATGTAAATTGTAAATCACAGCCTCCATTAACTGTGTCAGGAGCTTGGGTAAAGTACCCAGCATAAAGGTATTAGGCTGGCAAAATTTCACAGCAGCCAGTGGTGGAGCATCACTAGAAAACTGGCCACAGGACATCCTATCTTCTCACTTCTTCCTCTTTTTGAATGCATCAGACAAACGGTTTTCAGGGCAGCTTGGCCATGAAACTGGAGTTTTAACATTCTGCCATTTATACATTAAAAAAAAAAAACAAAAAAAAAAACAAACCGAAATCCATGACTGCTCTGTTTCTTAGCGCTTAGAACATGGCAAGGCATTTTGAAAACCACAAAAAACAAACCAGGTCTATTTTTAAGTTAGCAGCCCCGAAAGCTCTTCACGAGGTCTGCACCTCGGAAGGCAAGCCCCCGCCGGCCGGCCCCGCTCGGTGGGACGGAAACACAACCCGGACCCACGGAGCCCTCCCCGGCGCCTGCCGCGGCCCCCGGCTCTACCGCCCGGCGTTGGCAGCCCCGGCCTCCGCGGCGGAGAGATGCCTGGGCTTGGGGCTGCCGCTGCGCCCAGGGCTCCTCTCCGCTCCCGGTCCCAGCCCCGAGCGGCAGGACTGGAGGCCGCCCGGCGTCGGCGAGCGGAAGATGGCGGCGGGAGCTGGCCTTCGTGCTGAACGCTACCGCCGCCCGCCCGCCGCTGCCGGGCCGCCGCCAGCCGCCCGACCCGGCCCGCACCCGGCCCCCCCCCCCCCCCCCCCCGCCGGCCCCCCCCCCCCCCCCTCCCCCCCCCCCCCCCCCCTGCCCCGCCCCCCCCCCCTGTGGGGGGGGGCGCGGGGGG
>JANHGN010015293.1:0-10871 GCA_024605025.1 Megaceryle maxima | reverse complement strand
ATATTTAATGTCCGGTCTTAAAGAGAAGAAATTGTAAATAATTTTATAGGACTTTATAGCTTCAAAGTATATAACAATGATTAACATAATGCATATCAATTAGTCCAGATTGTGACCTTGGTTAGATTTTTAAGTTTGATTCTTCATATTTGGAATGCAACTCCCTTATCCAGGCACCCTGAGGAATAATCTAAGGTTAGAGATTCTGAGCAGTGTAGATGAATTTGATTGCCTCTCTGTCAGCACCCATATTTTGCCTCATCTTTGCCTTTTTTTTTCTCCTTCTTGCTCTATAAAACACATCAAGTCTTAATTCACAGGTTTCATATATTCAAAGTGGGTTTTTTTCATATATTCACAGTGCTTCTGTAATGAAGACAGTACAGAATTGTATAAACAGTCAGTGTCTCTATCTCTTCCATAGTTTCTATTGTTAATCAGATAGTCATGTGGATGCCAAGATCTGGAAGGTCCAGATTCAGAAAAGACATCTGGCATTTTGGCAGACTTCAGAAGCATTATTCATAACAATCCTGTACTTCTCTCTGGCTATGTCTCCTGTTCAGGTTGTTGTCCTTCTGAGTTTGTAATATGCCCCATAAATGCTTTCCAGATCACTTTGTACTCTTAAAGTGGTTGTATTTTTAACACATACATTCATTAATATGTTTCTTTGATCTATGTCAATTTACAGAGAACTTTGACACATACTGATTAGATCTCTGTCCCATGTAGTAGTATGTTCCACTTTGTGTGTGGCTACCCTTCCCCACTTCCTTTTCAATGTTTGATGGAAACAAGCACCACAACACACAAACTACAAGGAATTTTCTCATTAATATGTCACAGAATCTTCAGATATTCCAGTTTCAGAAGCATAAATATCTCGGGATGAGCAACATTCCTAAGCAACCTAATTACCAAAATACTCATGTTTATCTGAGTATTAAGATAATCAGGTTGACATACACACCTGTTTAACTTCAAGTTACTATACTATTGCTTATCTTTTCTATTACTTCCTATCTTAACCTAGCCAAGAAGGGAGGAATCAATACAAAAAATAATATTTCTGATAGCAGAATTATTTTTATCAGAACAACCTTGCCCAAATGAATTTGTTGCATGAGAGAAAATAAATAAAAAAAAGAAGGAAAAAAAAAACCACAAAAAAAAACCCTCAAACAACCAACCAAAAAACAAAAAGCACACCAAAAAAAAACCCAAACCACAGCACTATAATGTAATTGACAAGTGTTTTACAAAATCTGTAATATATACTCTATTTACTGGAACAGTATGTATTCCAACTGTTACACTGTCACACATTATTGCACAAGACAGAAGAGAAAACACATTGAACTTGCCAGTCTGGAATTGGAAAGAGTTCAAAAATATTTGCTGGTTGTTGAAATGGGTCAATTTCTGAGGTACTTCCAAAACCTCTGCAAGAAATTTAAGGCTACAACTCATCATACCATAAAAGTAACCCATATCATCCTGTCCCTTGTAATGTTTTTCAAGGCCCAAGACAAAACAGATTGCTGAAAAAAAAATGGGGTTAACTGGCATTTTTTCAATCTGTTAGTAAAAATTTCTGAGTATGAAGCCTATTTAATTAATTCCTTAAGACAATGTAAGAAAAATTCAGTGAGCTGGTCAATCATATTTTTGCACTCTAGTTTGTCCTATTTTCTTTGTAAAAGTATAAAAGCCCTCCAATTAAAAGATACTTTTCTTGAGGGAAAGAAAATTCAACAAACTGTTTGACACTATATTTCCTTCATTTGAAAGCAATATATTTTTTATGCAGTGAACACAGTAAGAAATGGAAGTGATGCGGGACGTTTTTAAGCTATGAACTGACCAAGATAACACCCACCACAATGACAGTCCTTTTTGATATTCATTTGATACTGAGCAAAATATTATTGCAGTCAATATCTGAGCACTAAGTGTTATTTGGATGTAATTTTCTATGTTGAATATAGAAAGACAAGGCAAAAAAGCAATAGGTTCCATAAAAAAAAAAGGCAGACAAACAAAACACCCTGCTTATAGGGTGGACTTTTTTCATGAGTCTTCTCTCTTCTCCTGTTGCCTGTGATGAAGGTATTTTGACAGGGCTATGAGACTTTCTTTCACCTAATTTCTCTTGGCAGACCAAGGCAGTTTTTCAACACTATGATTGATCTCTGGGTTATCTGGATATTCTCATTTAAAGCCGCTATTGGAAAGACTTGAATAATTTACACTTCCTGCCATGAACTTGGCAGCTTTGTTCAATAGTTGCTGATTTATTGCACTTAACAGTATGACAGTTCTCCTCTGTGTATAAAGACAATGTGTGGTTACAAAGAGTAGTACATGTAGTGGTGGATTACAAAATTCACTCTGTCATGAAGAGTTTTTAAAGGTTACTCTAAGATGTCAACAGAGTAAACATCTATCAGAAATTAGATTAAAACTCAAATCAAGCTCTGGATTGTACTAGCACAATCAGGAATAAGAAAAAAAAAAAAAAAAAAAAAAAAAAAAAAAAAAAAAAAAAAAAAAAAGAAAGGAGAAAGAGCCCTAGCAGTAAAACTAATGTAAAAACCATGGGCAATCAGCTACATTCTTGAAGGACGACATGAATTAGTATCTTAGTATCTGAATTAATGCATTATATCTTAAGAAACTTCAAATATTTCTGCTTAGGTTGTCCAAAACCTTTCTTAGCATGAGCAGTGTAAGAGCCCAACTATTGGTGTCTTAAACCTTGTGTAATGATAAGATCTGAACAGAGAATGAGCAAAGCCTGTCTGGAGGGAGGAGGTGTCAGTGGTCCTCAATGGCCCTCAATGTTTCTGCCATCCTCCCCTGTCTTCTTTGCAGATAAATTAACAATAGGAAGAGATAAATTCTGCATAGGAAGGACAGTGTCTTTTCCCCGAGTTAATTTCCTCTGATAACCACTGTGACTGCCCCAAGGGGAGAAGAATCTCTATGATTCCTATATAAATTGTGGATAACACCCACATCCCAAGTAAATAAAGAGACAGTAAAATACTGATCCTTGTGGACTTACCAACAAAGAATTCAGACTGGTCAGATCCCATGAAACATCACAGTATCCAAGGGTGGTGTTATCTTTCTTTCTATCTTACTCTCTCTCCATGTCTTTCCCTCCTACTCACTTCCTTTCTTCTTTATACTTAGTTGTACCTTAAAACAATTGATAAGAAAATAATGCCTATGCCAAAACACCTTTATCCTCACAGTTTATTGATTGTTGTCAGGGAAGACCAATAAATTGTTTTGTATTGTTCCTCCAGGTCATTGTCATGACTCTACCACCTCTGCAGCCCTCATGTGCAGGCAGAACCTCTTTTGGGGCATGGTAACAATTCACCTCTCTCATCTTCCACTGAGTGGGATGAGACAAGAGGTATCTTGGGCACTCCAGATCATGCCTGAGGTTTCCAGACACCAGTCTAAAATTCATTTAGCAGCAGACTGGAATGAAAAAGGGATGAGCAAATTAGCAGAGCTGGATGCAGCTGAATTTTGCTCAGCTGGTAGAATCATAAAATCATTTCAGTTCAAAAAGTCCTTTTAAGATCATTGAGTACAACCATTAACCTAACACTGCCAAGTCCACCACTAAACCATGTCCCTAATCACCTCATCTACATGTCTTCTGAATATCTCCAGGTATGGTGACTCCACCACTTCCATGTGCACTCTTCCAGTATTTAACAACCCTTTCAGTGAAGTTTTTCCTAATGTCCAACCCAAACCTCCTCATGTGCAACCTGAGGCTATTTCCTCTTGTCCTATCACTTGTTACCTGGGAGAAGAGACTGACAACCGTCTCTCTACAACCTCCTTTCAAGTAGCTGTAGTGAGTGATAAAGTCTCCTTTCCATCTCCTTTTGTCCAGGCTAAACACCCCCAGTTGCCTCAGCCAGTCCTCATAACATTTGTTCTTTAGACCCTTCTTTTGGACATGTTGTGGAACCTCAGTGTCTTTCTTGTAGTGAAGGGGTGCGACCTCACCAGTACAGGGAGCCCTAGTCAGGCCCTAGACGTAGTCCTAGTCCTATTTCTGATACAATCCAGGATGCTATTGGCCTTCTTGATCACCTGGGCATGCTGGCTTATGATCAGACAGCTGTCAGTTAACACCCCCAGCTCCTTTTCCTCCAGTCATCTTTCCTGCCAATTTTTCTCTAGCTTGTAGCATTGCAGGGGATTGTTGTGACCAAATGCAGGACTCAACACGAATGATGTCAAAGAAATGCTTGAGTTTAGAGCTTTGTTACTTTCCCTGAGCTGCTCGCTTCATTCCACAGCTATCTGTGCAGTAGCTTCCTTTCACTGATTGATGTAAACATGTTAAACTTCTACGAGTGTACAGTATGTCTCAAAATCATGACATAGACACTTTACTGGTCTTGGTTCTACTGAACAGTACCATTCTAAAATCATGTCTTTCCTTCTCTGTGGAATGGGTTTCCATAGCTCAAATTTACTGATTTTCAAATATTTCACTTGTTTGACTATGAACACCAAGTTGTTTTTTTTTTTCTTTCTTGAAAGATTGAAGGAGTAAAAGAGAAAATTGCCCAGTATCACTAGCAGAGATAATATTATCATTATTCTGCTTGTTTCAAATGTGTATGTCCAAAGGCTATACAAAAGGTAAAAGAAAGCATTCAGAAGAAAAAACATGTAAATACAATCAATTGATTTGAGTATTGTATATGACTAACTCATCTTTGATTTTGTCTACATCATTGTCCTTTAATGTTTGGGGTTTTTCCACAAAAGCATATTTCAATACAAGCAGAGTATAATATCATCTGTTCTTTATATGCATACACCTATATCAGTAATTCACTGATGCTGCAGAGTTAAACATTCATAAACTACAACCTAGCAAATTCAGATTACCCATGGTGGTATATTACCCTTACACAGAAACATCAGAAAAAGCTATGGCAACATAAAGACATCCTCTCAACACAGACACTCACACAGATTAGCATCAGCTGCCACACAGCACCACTCAGTCTCTTAAACTTGTGGAATTTCACCACACTCAACCAGCTCCTTCATCTTTAATCGGCAACTAATTCTCTGCTCTTTTCTTCTTCATAGCACTCCATACCTTCATAGCAGTCAGAAAAAAAAAAAAAAAAAGTCACTATAAAAGACCTCCCAAGGCTTATCAGGTCCTCTTTTTAACTCATGACTACTTAAAAAATTTCCTAATTTTCTCCAAGTGAGTGTTATCTTATGTAGTTTGGGCTAACCAGTCTTATAAAGCTCTCAGAAGCATTAGGTGCATTTGAAGGTGGAGAATTTGTTCCAACACAAGACATTAAATTCCCCATGGTCTGTTACAAGAAAGAATAAAATACTAACTTTTCAGAGAATCTCACTCTGAAAGTTCAGATAAGATTTCAGAAAGCAACGGCCAACTAGCAAACTTGTGCAGAAGTCAAGTATTGCAGCAACAGAGATCTCATGAGCAAGGTGCTTTGATTCTGTCTCAGACAGGTTCTTCATAGCAGAGGTTCCTCTTAGAATATGACAGTATGGGCCTATATTCTCAAAAATGTCAGGAGTTACAACAGCCTGTGAAAGGGAGGAAAAAGTTTAGAATTTTACCCGATTAAATGTTTGTATTTGTCCTTGAACTGTTCACAAGCATAAAGTTTCCTACTTTCACATATGCCCAAACTGCTGAGTTTATACAAATGCTTTCTTCTCCCTTTTCTGTAAGACTCCTCTGTAGTATTTGGACATCACGGTCATGTTTCATGGTGTTTGAAAGAGTTCCTCACCTGTATGTGAAATTCAGCTGCACACCTGCTGCAGAACAGTTGCTGCACAACCAAACTAAGATTTATAATTTAACTCACTTTGGCTCTGATGGTAAATATGCAAATAGTGGGGACCTAAATTTCTTTTTAATAATGTTTACAATTAATAACTGTAAGAATTCAGATTATTTTGGAACTGCTATTATTGCATCTTCTAGAATAACTCTTTCCTGATATTTCTAGAGATGTATTTTATATCTCAAGTTTCAAACCTACTTATATGCATTTGTTTCTCTAATTCTGTTCTTCAGTGGCTGTCCAGTCTTTTCATCTTTTCCCCTTATGTCTTATCTTCCTCAGTTCCCTTTAAAGATAACTTCTCTTTGTCCCCTGTGTTCTGTCTGTCATTTATATTTCTTCTGCCCTTAATTGCAGGGTTCTTTTCCCTAATCAGCTTCTTTTCTGTACAGCTTTGAGACTTCTTTTATGTTGCTCTTCATTGTTGGCTTCTCTATTTTGATTTAGCCTGCAACCGGCAACTTCACACTAGTTCCAGCTCAGAAGTTAGAAGAGACCCAGCACAAAGGTCTGGATCCTCAGAATCCTCATCTCTTTGTACTGCCATGCAGATACAAAAGATAATATAAAGCTAGCTGAAAACAACTCCCTTGTGCAGGGAAATCTTCAGATACTGTATGACAGAAGTCTCTTAATGTCTTCCAGAGATACTAAGGAGACCGCAAGTTGATAGAGACACAATTCTATATTGCGGGTGCTGTGTTTTTTAGTAGAGGCACATGGAAAACAAATTAAAATCTGGGATAAAAACATAACTTGGAAAGACATAATACCATACACTCCTACAAGTTACCTAAACATAGATGACTTCCCTTACTAAAGAACTTCTTATTTGGGGTTCACTGTTGCAAGTTTTAAAACCTGGCTGTACTATCATTAGTACTGTAGTAATACAACAAAAAAAACCAATAAGATAAAATGTTTCAGACAGTAACAGTCTGGTTATTCTCATGTACTTTGGAGTTACTGTGATTTAAGAGCAATTAGAACTAGGTAACTTCTAAAAGCCTACTGCAAGTTTCTCCTAAAGATGGGAGAGAGCATGTCCTTTGACAATGACTCCAAGAGAATCTCAGAGTATCAGCTCTGCAGGTTTGTTAAGAACTGTGTTGCTAAAGGCACTTTAAAAAGTCTCATTTTTTATTAAAAGAAATATTACAGGTGGATGACAAAAACTCTATTCAAGATTCAGGCCTGTGTTCTTTAGAAACAGCCAAAGGAATTTGCAGTCTAAGGAAAAATACACACAAAAAGAAGAGTGAGTGGAATAAAGTTTATAGACAAAGTGATGATGGTACCACAGCTGAGGAGGAGGAGAAGTAGTGACACCCAAGTCACTACTATTTCTTCTGTCTCTCAATAAGTAAATACTGAATTGACACAGGTATTAGTCCTTTGGTCTGTGAGTCATTTCTCCAAAAATTAATTAAATTAATTTAGCCCAAAACTCTGAGTTCTATACTGTCACACTAGTCTTTAGGGCAGGAATATTTGGTGTGATGGACTGGTGAAGTTTGGCACAGTAGGATGATAGGATGATGTGCCGTGCATCTGAAGCTCACAGCTGGTCTATCTGGTGAAGTCTGTGTTCACAATATGTGGTGCAGATGATGATATTGGGGAAATTACTGGGCGATGGTTGCTGAGATTTGTTCTTCGTTAATCTGTGTAATTCCTTCTGCAATACATAACTGGAGAAATGGTGGCAAGCAGTATCATATAACAATTAGCATCATATCATTCAAATTACTGGCTATTCTTACCCAAAATCAAACTTCCTTGAAGTATACATCAAACTTTCCCATACTCCTGTCAAGATCACTTGCCCTTTTCAGCAGAAGACCAACATTTTCCTTAAAGTCTCTTTAGCTGTTGATATACTTATAGAAACCTTTCTTATTTCCCTTCACGTCCCTTGGCAAATTCAATTCCAGGTGAGCTTTGTTTTCCTAATCACGTCCTAGCATGCTCAGACTGCATCTCTATATTCTTCCCAGGTAATTTTTCTCCTTCTCTACCTCTTGTACAGTTACTTGTTACACCTGAGCTTTGTCAGGAGCTCCTTGTTTATCCATGCAGGCCTCTTGCCACTTTTGCTTCATTTCCTGCTTATTGGGCTTGGCCATTCTTGAGCTTGGAAGAGCTGATCTTTGAAAATCAGTGCTCCTATATCCCTCTTCCCTCTAGAAATATATCCCATAGGATTATTTGAAATGGATTCCTGAACAGGCCAAGATCATCTCTCCTGAAGTCCAGGATTATGATCATGTTTTCTGTTTTGTTCACTGCTTTCAGGATCCTGAATGCCACCACCTCATGGTCACTGCAGCTAAGACTGCCCATGAACTTAACATCCCCAAAGAGGTTCTTACTTGCCTGTAAAAATCAGGTCAGCAGAGCATCACACCTCATCAGGTTCTCAAACACATCAGGCTGGTTTTAATGCAATCCAGAAACCTCATGGACGTGTACTGCTGTGTTGCTCCTTTAGCAGATAGTGTGACTGGACTGTTACTGTCCCTAATGAGATGCAGGGCCTATGAGTTTGAAGCTTACTCTAGTTGTCTGAAGATGGCCTTCTCAGAATTCTACTGAATATGTAATGAGACTGTAGCCCAGCAACTTCATACAGATCTTTAATATCTCCTGTTTGTTCCTTATATTGTGTGCATCATTGTACAGGCATTTCACGTCCTGCTCATCTCCCAGAAAAGGTATGAGAACTTTCCCCAAAATTCTGTCCTGTATGAACTCTCCTGCACATACAGAGCTTGGGGTGACCCCACTTCAGACCTGTTTTGTTGATTATAAATATTCACCCTACACTTTTTGCATGCTTAATCCCATCTAATACTACCTCATTAGACTTTTGGTCATTCTCTCTCTCCTCATCATCCCTAGTTTAAAAGCTGTCCTTATCAGGTTGACCAGCCTGTTAGCAAAGTTGCTTTTCTCCCACTTCCCAAGTGGATCCTGTGTCCTCCAAGCAGCCCATGATCCTCAAAGATTGTCCTCAAAGACTGTCCCATGGTCACAGACACCACAACGCTGTTGTTGACACAAACTGAAAAATCAGTTATTGATCCATGGGATCCATCTGCTCCTCATTAAAGACTTCCTGTCACTGACAGGATTGTGACCAAGAATAAAACTATCTAGCTCCTTCATGACTTGTCCCCAGAGCCATGTAATCACAATACTTTCCAGAGCTTTCCTGCCAGTATTGTTGGTGCCTGTGTGAAAGGATGACAGGGGATAAGTGAGGGTCAAACAAGCTTTTCAACAACATCCCAAATATAAGTCTCAGCAAGTGGTAAAGGTCCTCAAAAAACAGGTAAGGTTGTCAGATTGGGGCCCATGTCCCTCTCAGGAAGAAGTCTTCCACTGCTAACACTGCTTCCTTCTGCTGCTCCTCCACGGCTGAGGCTCAGCCAGCCTGGATGCTTCATTTGACAGAGCTCTCAGACCCCTGTCTGTTAGGAGGGCACTGAATCCTTTCCACAATTGCTAATCTTCAGGTGGAACAGTAAAGCTCCCTCTAGTGCCAGAAGTCATCGGCTTTGAGCCTTCAGCTTTCAGACACTGTCTGCCCCTCCCTTGGTACAGTTAGAGATTTAAGGTCTGAAAACTGCAGCATCTCAGAGGAGATTTGGTCAACCTCTTTCTCATCATCTCTGGTGCTGCACAGTCTTCTGGTCTTCTCCCACAGCTCCTTTTTTGGCCTGCATATCCTCCATAACTGCACAGTCTATGCAGGCCAGAAGACCATCCCCTGGTCCTATTCGGCAGGTGATATTCACCCGGCCAGTCTCCATCCCACATGGAGTTTATTCTGAACCATCTAATCTTTCAAAGGCTCAATAATAGCTATATAAAATCTTCCCTTGATTTTGTTCAAATGTTTCTTCAACTCTTTAGGCAGATCGGAATGCCACTGAAGGCATATTCTGATGGATCATATCTTTTCATAGTTTCTAACTGTATATTTTTAGCTATTGGAAAAGAATTCTACCTCTGACAGATCTACCTGTAAATTATTTGATGTATGGATTTCATTTAGAGGCCTGACACACACACATTTACTTCAATGAGTGCTAGAGTTGTGAACTCATGATCTCCCACTTTTTTTCTCTGAGGAGGTAGAAAGAGAGACTTAGCGTCTTCACATTATACTTCTGGCTACCAAGAAAAAACAAACACAATACATGGTAGGTACATCAAATGACAGTACTGTAACAGAGCTCCCATTTTCAATTCTCTTCTTTCAATGTAGATGTTCAGAATACAGAGAGGAATTCTGAAAATTTAAACTTCATAATAATGCAGTGAGAGCTAGGAGAATTGCTTATATGTATAGATATTGTAGTTTCATGGTGGTCTCATTCACGCTTTTGAATAACATAGCAAATTTATGGTTACAGACATCAATTAAGAGCTGTACTTACAAATCAGTGAGTGAATTCATGTACCTCCAAATCATTATACCCAGAATATAATCCTATGTGTGACAGGGAACCAGAGACACACATACTGGAAATTTTCTAAAGAACAGAAAAAGAATGCAAGCACATTATCAAAATGGTCCCTTTTAAGTGCATTTGAGCTGATTATTTAAATAAAAATCAAGAAATGTTAAACAAAATGTTTCACTAAAACATGAACATCCTCTATTTACTATTTCGTCTATGATTTCTACAGTACAAACAAAGAAGTCATGTTTATCTGATTTAATCCAATCTTTAAAGATCAGTATTTGTTACTGTTAATGAATGTGTTGCCATTTATTTGCATAAAGGATCAGAATTTCTTACATTTCACTAGGAAGGAAAGATAGGTTTACTACTTGTTAACTCCCAGAAGTATCCTTTACTTATTCTTATTTTTCAAGCATATGAAATCTCTTCAATGCCTAAAAGGAAAAAAAAAAAAAAAAAAACAACCCACACAAACAGCAACAACAAAACAAAATTAACAAGAAAA
>JANHGN010015292.1:35088-48377 GCA_024605025.1 Megaceryle maxima | reverse complement strand
AGGGAAAATAAGCCACACACACACAAAAAAAACAAAAAAAAACCCCCCCCCCCCCCCAAAAAAAAAAAAAACCAAAAAAAGAAAGAAGAAAATAAAGGAACTACAAAGAAGCAGAAAAACAGCTGCAAAATTCTTTTGCAGGGGAAGCAAAGAAGAGCTGCATTTCTGCCTGTTCAGTCAGAGCCAGGAAGATGCTGAGGTTGGTGTTTTTAAGCGGCTCCAGAGATGTAAGGATCGGGCCCTTTGGCCCCACCTTTGCTGCTGGTGCACAGATGGGCAGCAAATCCCTGTCCCCGTCACAGCGGCTGTTCTGCCTCCACCAGCCTCCTGAAAGGAGCTACCTGAGCCTTCCCACAGATCAGCCATCTCCTCCTCCTCACACCTGCCTTCTCAGAGGCTTGTTATTAGATGATTTCTGTGTCCTCTCTGCCTTCATCTGCTCCGGTTTTGGTCTCCTGCTGGTCTGTCCCTCCTGCCCTTGATCTTACTGTGCTGACCACAATAAAACATTTTCACCCTCCCTGCGTCCAGGCTGCCTCTGGCAGCTTTCCAGTGATGTGTGCTGGGAGAGACCCCTCCCCAGACTCTGAAATCCTCCTCACAGAGCGTGCGTTCAAAAAGTTTGGCTCATTGGGGTTTCTAACAAAAAAATCCATAAAGTGAGGGATTTATTTTCCTTTTCATCTGCCCACCCAGAAGGCAGATGCCAGGCTTGGGGTCCTTTGGGAGGGCTGGTGCAGAGGAGCCTCTGTGCTCCTGTGGCTTCTCCAGTGCTGTGGTGTTGCCAGTGCCGTGGCATTGCTGTTGTGGTGTTGCCGGTGTCGTGGTGTTGCCGGTGTCGTGGTGTTGCTAACGTGGCACTGAGCTTCTCGGGGTAGGCACCACAGGCAGGGTTAGCTGTGCTGATCCCATCTCACTACCACCATCTCTGCCACAGGGATGCTGCTAATGCCCTCGTGGCCCTGTTCCAGAGCTGTATGCACTGAAGAGGTAAGAAATGATAACATATAATACAGACAAATGAGGTTTACCCATAGTAAATGACTTGAGAACAGTGGCTTTGGGCTTTTTTTAAACAGAGAACAATTTACAGTTGAGGAATAAACAGGCACCAGCAGAAAACACGCTGCGGGTTGAGACTGCTGACTGGAGGTTCACAACCGTAAGGGAAGAAATCAAAGAAGAAGGCAATCAAAATAGAAATGAACTAAAGAAGGACATGGACCTGATGGAGCGGGTCCAGAGGAGGCCACAACGATGATCAGAGGGCTGGAGCACCTCTGCTGTGAGGCCAGGCTGAGGGAGCTGGGGTTGTTCAGCCTGGAGAAGAGAAGGTTCTGGTGAGACCTTATAGTGGCCTTCCAGTATCTGAAGGGGCTACAGGAAAGCTGGGGAGGGGCTGGTTACAAGGCCATGAGGTGATGGGATGAGGGGCAATGGTTTGAAACTAGAGCAGGAGAGATTTGGATTGGACATGAGGAAGAAGTTCTTCACTCTGAGGGTGGTGAGGCCCTGGCACAGGTTGCCCAGGGAGGTGGTGGAGGCCCCATCCCTGGAGACATTCAAGGTCAGGCTGGATGGGGCTCTGAGCACCCTGCTCTGGTTGAGGATGTCCCTGCTCAGTGCAGGGGAGTTGGAACAGGTGACCTTTGGAGGTTTCCTCCAACCTGGGCCATTCTACAATTCTACGGTCTACGATTCTATGATTCCACAAAGTTGGTAACTCTGCTGGCCTAGTTTTCCTTAGGTACATCCCTTGCCTACTGTACACGGCAGTCCATGGAAAGAGATGTGTTCATATCCTTGTTCCCCAAGCCAAAAGGAGACAAGCCACCTTCGACTCAAAACCCACAGCGCTGTGTAAGAACAGTGAAGGGGCCGGGCTAATAACACTGTGCATTGTAATGCTATAGTGACCGTCCGTGTGAGTGGAGGACTGTACCTGGAGTGATCTATATGCTGAAAAAACCCAAATGTCAGTGTTAGAATAAAAATATCCTCCAAGGAGCCCACAAGCCAGCTGGGCTTACAAGGTTTGGTTCAGCACTGCGTTCATGTAGCTATGTGGTTTTTGGCAGGAGACTATTAAAGTCCTGCTGACTCAGAATTCGCCACATGGAGGGGAGAATAACAGATGTGGCCACATGAAATTTGGAAAAATTCCTAAGTTCTCACAGAAACAACAAACCACGTGGGCTATTGATCTGTATTCTAAACCACTGTTGCTCTATGTCCATACTTTTTTTATTCCTGCAGAGAATGGGGTTGCTGAGGAAGTGCTGTTATGGTTGAGGTAAATTTGACTGGGCTAGTCATTCAGGAAGAAGGCAGAACCATCAGTGGTGTTCACACCTAGAAGCTGACACCATCACTAATTGCTTACTGGGGCTGCACCACGGAACTACCTCACTCTCACACAGTGCTGAGTGACAGCTGATTATTAAATCTTGTCCGTGCTTCGCCATGGCCATAGGATATTCTTCTCCAGAAGACACTGTAACACCTGAAGTGATGGAGAATAACTCTTCAGCTGTCAGCCATGTCTGAGCTGACTTTATACCTGTTTCGTAGCAGCCTTTAGGAATTAAGTTTATCATACACACTCCAATACAACTCATTCCAGGAGGGAGCGGTGACAAACTTCAGCACAGATAAGATGCCGAGGGTTATGGGTGCAGCAGAAGGATGAAGAGAGAGAGTGAGAGATACATAATAATTGTGATGATTTCCTATTATATAAATGGGGGCCTCTCTACACAGGGTGATTTAGACACCAGAAGAAAATTAATAGCAGTTGAGGATCAGGAGTTGTCCCAAGGAGAACGTAAATTAGGGAGCATTTCTTGAAGTGCTTTTCTGAAATGAAAGACAGCAGACCCCACAAACTACAAGATCTATAGTCTGATGGGGCTTTTTCCTAGCGCTGTTGTTTCAGTAGGCTGGAAGGGCAGTCAAATAGAGACCTCGATGTAAGATGTTCTGTTCAAGAACAAAGAAAACATCTTTGGCTATAAGGTTTCACTTTGTTAATTCCATCATATTTCATCAATTTAACCTTCAAAGGCTCTTGGCCGTGCAACACTTTGATACTCTAATGGTCACTTTAAACCTTACATTTTCAAGGTAGTGTGGGGGGATTTATCCTCATCCCAGTGAGTTGCATAATTCAGCCTCTGTGGAAGTTATTGGAAAGCATGAGTATGAATCTAATGCTTACCACTCCTGTACTCCACAGGAATGTGGAGAATAAAGGTATAAAGTGCAAATATTTATTGACTGAAAAATGTACATGAGAGATAACCAGTGCCACATTGCTTTCCACCAGTGGGCCAGAGGGAAGGACCGTGAGAAACACAGAAGTGGGTGTCTACATCTGTTTGTGTACTATAGCCCTCAAAACACAGCTTCTTCTGAGTGACCACCCACTGGGAGTGCAGAAGTAGCCCCAGCAAAATTAGGAGTGTGGGTGAGATGCCATCAGCTTTTCCAAACCAGCCAGCAAAACGGAGCACTGGCACAAAATACATCCATGGCAATGCTCTGATACAGCTTTGGGGAGCATAGAATCGTGGAATGCCTTGGGTTGGAAGGGACCTGCAAAGGTCATCCAGTCCAACCCCCCTGCAGGGAGCAGGGACAGCCTCAACTAGAGCAGGTTGCTCAGAGCCCCATCCAGCCTGACCTTGAATGTCTCCAGGGATGGGGCCTCCACCACCTTCCTGGGCATCCTGTGCCAAGGTCTCACCACCCACAGGGGGAAGAACTTCCTAACGTCCAAGCCTAACCATCTTCAGATGAATTTCTGGTAACACAGCTCTCTTTTTTATGTCATATTATTCTTTCTGAATCCAAAAGCACAGATCAGTTCTGTATTGTTGTATCTTTTCTCTATATAGTCCAGATCCCTTGTGAAGTGCCGTATCTGCTCGTAGTACATAACCAATTGGAAAATACATCAGAAAGTATGTCGGACATAAGATCCCAGAATCCCAGAACAATAGGGGCTGGAAGGGACCTCTGGAGATCATCGAGTCCAGCCCCCTGACAAGGAAAGTTCACCTAGAAAAGGTTGCACAGGATCCCATTGTCCAGCTGGGTTTGGAATCTCTCCAGAGAAGGACACTCCACCACCTCTCTGGGCAGCCTGGTCCAGGGCTCCATCCTCGCAGCAAAGATGTTTCTCCTCACGTTTAGATGGACTGTTTCCATTGGTTGTGTGTATATTGCACGTATAAGTCTCTAGATTTGTACTGAAAATCATGTTCCTGAGATAAGATATCCTTCTAGTTAGGATCCTTGGATAAAACACCCTTCTAATTAAAGGACATCAGCTCTTTGGGACTGGTTCAATCAGGGACCGTGGCTTTTTGCACGTGCTAGATTAATTGCATTTCATCAATTTTGTTTCATTAATTCAAATAACTTTCTTGGCCGTGACTCTCAGAAAAGTTTACATTTTTAGAGAGCTGCTTTTCCCTGTCTGAATCTGAAGGCAAACCCACCACCAGGACGCGACTCTGCAGCTTGACATCTGTTCACATCGATTTGCTGGTAGATCTGCACGGAAGGTATAGCGTGTAACGTCCAAACTCTTCGAAAGGATGAAATGTATTCCCCTGTGATCAAATTGAGATATAATTGTTACACGAGCTAAAGTAGCAGTCTGCAGTATCTGAGGAGTTCTGGTCTGCTAAGCCGTTAAACCCATGTAGCTCCTCGTGGGTTGTTCGGCGTTTTACACGAACCTGCCCAAATCAGAAAGACGGAGAACAGGGGAGTTATTTTTAAGATGGAGGTTTCTAAAGGTCAGTTCATTGCAGGGTGTTTGTCTCCAAACTTACACATCTAGCAATGAGTTACTCCGATGGCCTGATTCGCATTCACATACCCCGGTGCTGCTGCCCCTGAGGACACGACTGATCTGCTGAGGGGCTACAAGTGATGTGGCACCACCTGCACCATGCAGTGTATGTAAATTGAAGAGACGGGTCTGCGTTCAGAAGGCATCAGAAAAAAACAACCTAATAAAGTTCAGAGCTGTAATTTGCTGGAAATTGAAAGTTATGAAAAAAAATACCTATAAAGAGGAAAAAAATAAAGACCTCCCTGTGGCTCATAGGTGGGGAATAAGACCACGGCTGAGTAAAGATACTTTCCTGTTGATGATTTAACAGTCCCCCAGATCTGAATATTGTTTTGTTCTTTCTATTAAACATGTGGGTGAGCACAGGAGCTTCAGTGTGCACACAGACCAGGTGTGGGAACAGCTACAGACCAACCCTGCACTGAGGGGCTGAGGGAGTTGGGTCTTTTGAGTCTGGAGAAGAGAAGCCTGAGGGGGGATCTGATCAGTGCTCCTCAACACTTCAAGGGTGGGTGTCAGGAGGAGGGGACCAGGCTCTTTCCAGTGCTGCCCAGTGGGAGGACAAGAGGTAAGGGGCACAAACTTCAACACAGGAAGTTCCATCTAAACCTGAGGAGGAACTTCATTACTTCGAGGGTGTGGGAGCCTGTGCCAGGCTGCCCAGAGAGGTGGTGGAGTCTCCTCCTCTGGAGACTTTCAAAACCCAATATGTGACCTTCTCCAAGTGAACCTGCCTTGGCAGGGGTTTGGACTCAATGATCTCCAGAGGAGCCTTCCAACTCCTACCATTCTGGGATTCTGTGAAGAGAGAGATTTGCTGCATTTCCAGTGCTGTGAGGTTATGCAAGAGAGGGCATCTTTCCTCTCTCTAAAGGATCATACACCATCATTTTTGCTGAGCATCAAGGGACACTCTACATGAGGCAACTCAGGATGAGCACTCATAAAGTTGCAGAGGAGAAAGCCACAGTGATTTAGGGTTTATTTTTCTGACACTTAACAGCTAAATACCTTTGTCTTGATTATTATCTTGATGTATTATCTTGATTATTTGTCTTGCTGTATTATCTTGATAATGATCAAACTATCTGGCTTAGTGACATGGTCTAGCTATGTTATGGTGTTGGGTCATAGTCTGGACTTGATGATCTTGGAGGTCTATTCCAGCCTCAGAAATTCTGTGATTCTGAGATTTGTATTTTGCACAATATTGGTTTGGTTTTTTTTAATGTCCATTGCTTTATACACACATAGAATCACAGAATGACCCAGCTTGGAAGGGACCTCCGAAGGTCATGTAGTCCAGCTGCCCTGCACTGAGCAGGGACATCCTCAACAAGATCAAGTTGCTCAGAGCCTCATCAAGCCTGAAGACTCATCAATAGATGAAGACACTGAAATGCCTACTATAAGACTTTCTGTTGAGATCCTCGTGAATTAAAACTTTTTAAAGCCTCCACTGGCTCCTCAGCCACCTTTGGGCCACTGTCAGGCTGCACTAGCCACAGTTTTGCCATTCTGGAGACCCTAACACACAAGGATCTAAAAGGGAGAGCCTTGGTGAGACCAGAGTCATGAAACAGGGACTTTTTTTTTTTTTTCCTGGTAATACAACTATATGAGGAGAATAGAAGGGTTGAGGTGAAGAGCCTGATTTGGAATTTCCAGAATCATTGATAGGTACCCAAGGCACTATAGGGGCTTCCTGATGGAGCATGTCTCTGAAGCAGACTTCTAAATACTGAACTACCCACTTGGTCACTGCCCTGTGCTTCTCCCAGAACCAGCACCAGCAGACTTATGAGAACACGCTGGTGGTGATGCAGAAATAAAAGTGTTTATATGTCAGTCAATAGATGTTGAAAGGTCACATAAATAACTAGCGGGCACTAGGAAGGACAACTGCAAAGGCAGCATGAGGGGGCTGATACCCTAAATCACACTCCAGGCATCTGGTCTACCTGATAAAATCAGAATCATCAAGGTTGGAAAAGACCTCCAAGATCATCAAGTCCACCTGGCTACTAAACATCACCAGGACCACTAAACCATGTCCTGAAGGGCCACATCTACACGTTTTTGGAAGCCCTGCAGGGGTGGTGACTCCACCCCCTCCCTGGGCAGCCTGTTCCAAGGCCTCACCACTCTCTCAGCACACAAATTGTTCCTCAGCTCCAACCTAAACCTCCCCTGGGGCAGCTTCAGCCCATTCCCTCTCCTCCTGTCGCTGGTCCCCTGGGAGAAGAAATGCTGGATGAGAGGAACCTTGTCAGCCGTAATACCTGGCATCAGGCGTACTTTAGTGAGGGTCAGGACATGCCATGCTCAGCTGTCTGGGAACACTGCTGGGCACAGCTGCAGGTGGGACCATATGTCTGCAGCAGTGGGCAGAAGAGGTGACCACCTCTTGCAGCAACACAAACTTGGCTCTGGAAGTCCAAAGTTAGTCCTCTGAAGCTCCAGCGTATCTTCCCCCACCCTCTTTGCTATGTAAGTCGTCAATCTAACTTCAGGCCACCGGTCATCAGGATGTACTTACCATAATGAACAAAGCACACAAACAGGGTAATCTATCAGGAAAAAAAAAAAAAAAAAAAAAAAAATCCAAGGAGGTGTTTCTGCTGGAAGAAAAGCATTCAAATCACCTCATGGTGCTTGCTGTTTGGTCCCTTTGAGTGAAGACGGATATGGTTTCAGGCTTGACATTCAGATACTCATTCTGCAGTTGATCTCATTTGTTTCTTCCAAACAAAAGAACATTTTGCAGTCCTCTCCCTCCTTTACCCCCACACACTCTTCTACTAAGGTAAATCATCAAATCCAAATCCCAGGTTAATGAGTGCCAATCATAGCTTCAGCCCCTTTTGCAGGCTTGGCAACAAGTTCCCCGAGCCTTAGCAAACAATTATCATTCAGCTACTGTAGAAATTGATTCTTGGGTTGACGAGAGCAGTCCTCCCTCGGCTGGTAAGGTCCTGCCATGGGAAGCAATTACTGCAAGATGCCAGCTGACAGACTCATTCCGTGGAAAGTCAGGTTGTCTTGATCCTCAGGCACTCTCTAGGCAAATTGTATCCTTACACTCATCTCAAACCTCTTACGAACTGTTGGCTTCTATCAGGAAAAATGGATTGTTCCCTTTGTTTCTGTGGCATTTGATAGAATAAAACTGGACATCCTGCCTGCACAATAAGGACATTTAATTTTAAAATTCTCACACCAAAATGCTGCAGTATGATAAAGAAAAAGAGAATCATAAAGCAATGAAGATTGCTGCTTGCCTAGGGAACTGTAACACAGTGCAGCTACTGTGACATTTATTTTTTTTTGTGTATAAAAAGACCCAAATTCCATTAGCAGTGGCCTGTCTCTACTGACATAATTTTCTTCCCCCCCCTAATTTTCAAATGGTTTGTAGCAATGTTTTCACATCTTTTTGTCTGACACCTTTTGTCTATTGCTTTTATTTCTATATTTATTTACTTAAATTTTAATCTTTGATATTCCAAGGTGGGCAGCTGGGAAAAAGCCAAGATTTTCTGCATAATTAACTTTTATGACAACATCTGAACGGTGAGTGAGATTTTGCCAGCCACTGATGAGACAGAGCCAGGTAGCCATTATCAGCTAACAAAAGAAGGTGGCATTTAAAGTCAGCTGAAAGTGATTAGTCTTGATACCTATCATTAGATGACTGAAGTGTTAGTTGGGCTAAATAAACATGCGGTAAACTAAGTGATCCACTTCAAATCAGTGGGCAAGAAAGATATTTTTCATAATTTCACAAAATAACTCTTTGTCGAGTGTATTTAATGTTGGTTGTGCCAGAAATTCACGGAAGACTTCTTCCTGACTTTCAAAACCACAAACCTTAATGACACACCAAGATAAGGAAAGATAATAGAAAAAAAAAAAAAAACCAAAAAACAAAAAAACCCCAAACAAAAACAAACCCCAAACCCCAAAATATAAGGATTCCTTAAACTCACCTAGATTCTAAGTTTTACCCCGAGGTACCTAGACAAGTGCTGGAAGAAACTGGGAATTGAGTCTTTAAGGAGATAAAGACAAACACACTGTAATGGGCATTTGCAGTCACAATGCCTGAGAAAAGAAGGGACTCGTGATGGCCAATTTAAAATGTATTTTGATTAAGTGTTGCATTTGCAAGGAGAATCTCCAGAGAGTCAAAAAAAGTTTACTTAAATATCAGTTATTTTTTGCTACTATTGCTATGGCTATTAATCTATCTGTTCTGCTGAAATTCTTAGGACCTGAGAAGATTTTTTAAAATCTATTTCATGGCAAAATCTCTATCTTTATCAAGCATCTCATCTTTATCAAGCATCTTATCTTTCTCAAGCATCTACTGTGCTGAGTACAGCGAAACAGGCTTAAAAAAGCCAAGAAGCCAGCTGGGTTTTCTCTCAAATTTGGATGAAATATTTGTCAGGATTTCTCCTAATTAATTTTCAGTCTTTTAAGACCTTTTATTCCCCTTGAAAAAAATCTTTTTACAACATATTTTCACCTTTTCTTTTTGCATTAACTGCATTCCAAATTCGCCGAGCGCTGAGTACACCCTTAGAAAGCCTTTTAACCTGGTTGGTAAGTTAAAACTCTCTAAATCTCACATGCCCACAGGGTTTCCCACCTTAATTAATTAATAACCCCCTCCTTGTCCTTTTAACTGGGTCATGAATTAATTTAAAAAGTTAATTATGCAATTCTTTCTTCTCCCTTTACTTATGCCTTTCATCCCTGTGTCCATTGGCTATAAACAATGTGGAAATACAGCCATCGAAGCAGGGATGGATGTTTTAAGCTTTGGACTGTTGGGAAAAGAGAAAAAAAACCCAAGCATATCTCATCCCTCTTTACCCCTTCTCTCTTTTTTGTTCTCCTTTCTGTAGCAGGCTTTCATAGGCTTTGTGGAGAGCAATAAATACCACTAATTTCTTTAGCAATAACGTGTGGGGGTTGGTTTTTTATTTTTTTTTAAATTACATTTTATTTTATTATTTTTGTTTGCTTGTTTAATTTGTGGGTTTTGTTTTCTTTTATTTTTATATTTTTTTAAGAGAGAGAAAAGAAATAAGTGTGGATGTAAGTAGGTCTCTGAAGAAGCAGAGACCATCAGGTGACTAAGGAAAAAACACCAAAATAACACCAGCAAATGGCCTTATTCCTTTCAGCTGATGTACTCACCAGATTATTTAGAGTTACAGAAAATAAATAGCTCTTCCTATAGGATGTGTAGGCACAGAACATGCCTGTTTTGGTATATTCCTTTCTAGGTGTATAGAAACAGGGATAGAAAATGGTCTAGAAAAGCTTTTCATCCCCTCCACAAGTGACATGTGGAAGAAAAAACCCATTGGATTATTATTTCTTTTTTTAGCATCTCAAAAAAAAAATTCATTCTGAATTTTAGCTATCAAAGGACCTGAAGAAAAGGTGTAGCCAAAGGGCCTGAAGAACAGGTGTAGCCATTGTCTGATCTTTGTCACTGCCCAAACAGCAAAATTACCTGTGCGAGCATCAACCTCCCAAAGCCTCCCAGTTGCATCCTTGAGCACGTGCCTTCAAACAGAACCATGCTGACTTATCCCGAGACAAAACTGATATAACTTTTCAACAATGTAAGATTGGAAGGTGCTTCTTAGGTCAGGATGTTCAGGGCTGACCATTGTGGTCAGTCAAGAAACCAACGCGTTGCGCTGTGTCCGGTGTTAGTTCTAGCTGCTATAATCAGGAGCCTTTACCCTCCAATCCCTTACGGGCTCTCCATCTATTTTTATGACCTTATCTAAGTAAGGCACAGAAAACCCCTTATGACTTAGCTAATGATAATGTTTCCTCTTTGACAAGTGAGGCAGCTGAGACGCAGAAAATCGTACCCATTGAGACTACGGTGCAGACAGGAATAGGATCCGACACCGGAATCCCTCTGCGCAGCTGTAGCCACCAGACACGCTGCAGAATGCTTCTTTTTAGCATTGCTGTTTCAGAGATTAATATTTCATACAATCATCAAGACAAAGGACAAAGGTTGCCATAAGGCTGCAATATTCTGTACAGGAAGTAGTATCTACACACAGAACACTTGCATCAGATCTAACGCTCACAGCAGGGACCGTTTATCTTGGCACGCTGCCCATTAAAGCCATCGCTTTGCTTTTTCTTTCCCGTCTTCTTCTGGGGTAACTGACAAATTTCAAACAGTAAGAACATCTTAACTTTGTAAGCAGATAACAGGAAATATGACTATGAATGAACCTGCTCCGAGGATTAGCTGAGGTGACTGCCCATTGAAAATGCATAAAGGTTTCAAGCGTTGCTCATGTCACTAAGGGGACTCTGCATATTCATTAAGGTATCACAAGGAGCTCATCTCATATTAATGGCCGAGGTCATACATCCTTCCCGAGGAATTCCGTTGCAGAGCTGCAGAGATCGACGGGCTATTATTTCCAGTGTTACTGGTTTAAGCCTCCCCACATGCACAGAACCACCTGAATCTGCAAAGTGATCTAGGCACTATGAAAAAAAGTTAGTGGCTTCTTTTTGTCTAGAGAAGGTGTAACAGGAATGCCTTCAATGTCTTTATAAGTGGAAACTCAGTGGAAATTGCGCATTAGGTTTTCCCTTTTGTTGTCCCTTCAGGAAAGTTTTAAACGTTATGTTAGATGTATATCTGGTATCAGGGTTCTGAGACTACTTTATTTAACTGCAGTACAGGAGTTGGGAAGTTTGGACTTGCTTGCAAAGTTCAGTTTTCTAATCCTCTACACAAGCTCTGTTGCACTTTCAGAACAGAAACAGACAAAAACTTCACAAATCTATACCATATAAGGTTCTTTATAGCTTAATATTGGCTAATTAGAAGCAGAGAATTATTCAGTGCATACGATTTTGCATCCAGGTGTCATAGAATCACAGAATGGTTTGTGTTGGAAGGGACCTTCAAGATCATCCAGTTCCAACCCCCCTGCCATGGCAGGAACACCTCCCACTAGAGCAGGCTGCTCAAGGCCCCATCCAGCCTGGATTTGAACACATCCAGGGATGGAGCATCCACAGCTCCCCTGGGCAACATGTTCCAGGGTCTCCCCACCCTCCGAGGGAAGAATTTCCTTCTGATTTCCAATCTAAATCTTCTGCCTTCCAGTTTCAAACCATCATCTTTTGTCCTGTCCCTACAGGTCTTTGTAACCAGCCCCTCCCCAGCTTTTCTGTAGCCCCTTCAGATACTGGAAGGCTGCAAGAAGGTGTCCCTGGAGCCTTCTCTTCTCCAGCATGAACACCCCCAAGTCTCTCAGCCTGTCCTTGTAGGAGAGGTTCTCCAGCCCTCTGATCATCTTTGTGACCTGCTCCATCAAGTCCATGTCCTTCTTGTGTTGTTTGCTCCAGAGCTGGACATAGCGCTCCAGGTGAGGTCTGACCAGAGTGGAGTAGAGCAGAAGAATCGCTTCCCTTGACCTGCTGGCCACAAACATATTTGTGTCCACATGTTTGCCAGGATAGTGAATTCTTGTGCTCCCAGCCCATGCTCATGATCTGTGGTTGTGAAGGAGCTGCTGGGTGTCAACACAAATTTCACTTTTTCAGAAAGTCAAGTTGTCTGTGTCCCCATTAGAGTCTCTACACCCTGTCTGTGCCATCCTGCAGCACAGTGGCCCTGCTTTGGAGCACATCTGCAAGTGTCTGAAGCCAACAAACATCACACCCAGGAGTGGTTCAACAGTTGGTCTCAGTTTGCTGCAATCTTGCCTGAACTGCTACCGAGTCAGATTTAGTCGTGGCTCCACTGCAGCGTGAAGGGTCCAGCTGCCCTGGATTTCAGGCACACAGGGAGGCAGGGGTTTTGGAAGTCCAGATGCCTAGGGAGGAAGGGGGGAAATAGAAGGATGAGAAGGTAAGTGTCCCAAACCTAAATCCTACAAGCCTGGTAGCTGCCAAGAAAGCAGCATGAGCACATCAGTGCCTCACAGCCTTCTGCTGAAGAGCAGTTCTGAAGCTGACTAGAGTCAAGTCAGTGCTCTCTTCAAAGCTCTCGGTGGAGGGGAAGATGAAAGTGAGCAATGCTCTGAATTGGAAAAGCAATGGTTTGCTTTTCATGAGTTTCCTCCATGAAGTCCCTCAGAATTTCCATTTTCTGAATGTGTTCTGAATAATTGGAAATTGTGTTAAATGAGAAACAAAACCAAGGTTGTCCCTGCCAAAATTTCCTTTGAAAAGTGAAAATTCTTGCTTCAGCCAGCTGCAGTGTCAAGTAGGTGTTCTTGAGTAAAGAAACATTTGCAACACATTTTTATGGGGGGGGGGGGGGGGGAGAAAAAACCCCCACGGTAAAAAATTGGGGTGGGGGCGTGTGTTGGCCCAGAAACTTTCAGTACAATCGCACTCCACCACGGTTTTACAG
>JANHGN010015291.1:0-26525 GCA_024605025.1 Megaceryle maxima | reverse complement strand
CGTTTTGTGTTAGAGAAAACTTACATAGTAAAAAAAGATAAATATTAAAAAAAAATTATTTGTGCAGTGGTTATTTTTGACCCAGAAAACTAGAAGGGATGAACATAGTCTCAGTGCTATTCAGGAAAGAAGATCTTGGCTCTCAGTGCCAAAAAACGTCTTCAGAGTTTGGATCTTTGTAACATCTTGGTGTCTCTTCCCAACAGGACTCTCTGGACAGCCCTTTCCTTTACTCCTCTCAGTCCCCAGCTTTTCTGTCTTTCAAATGAGTTTGTCTTTATAATGATGGCTTTGGGCAGGTTTTATTTTCTTCTGGTGCAATTTACTTCTTATGCCAACAGTGGCATCTCTGAAGGGGCTGTGCTCCTGATATTGGGGCTTGGCTGGGAAATGGGGTGTTCCTCAACACTCAGAGAAACAAATCTGTGGTATATGATGGAGATCCATTGTGTTTCCTCAAAGAGAAGGTGTCAGAGGCCAGCTGATGCTGTGTGGGTGTGAACTTGGGTGGTAAAAGTCCCACAGAGGATGGTAACAACCTCTTCACCATCACAGTGCTGAGGCAGCCTGTCCTGACTACCATTTTAGGCTGCAGAAGGAAGGGGCTTGGGCTGCCCTCTCAATCTTCAGCCAGCTGCCAACACCTGCCTCAGGAGCAAGCATGGCGAGAAGAAACGTTTCCTGATAAAGAAGAGGTGTAACCAGAAGTGTTATCTCCAGTTGTGCTTTTCCTCTCCCTTCTACAAACCCCACCAGGTTGCCCTAAGGAGAGGCTGCCACACTGTGAAGGTACACTGCGTAACTCGGTGGGTGTGGATGGGGATACACAGCCCATTCTTTTGTCCCTTTTTCCATTATGGTGGAAACAGAGGCTAAAAGAGACCCCCTTGGAGGAATGTCACAAGTGAACTTGTCCTTGTCCTTGAACTTGTCCTTGAACTTGTGGTGTCAGCCTCCAGGAAGCTTGTCAGGGTAGGTGATGAGGGCCCAGACACCATCATCTCTGTGAGAGGACAGAGCTGCCTGAGCAGCCTGGGAGAGGGCAACCAGCTCACTGTGGTTTGAAGAGGGGAGAAAGACAATTAATTTGGCTGTTCTCATACTACTGCTGGCTCCCTTTGCCTTTCCTACCATGTTCCCCCAGGTGTGGGCCTCCATGGAGGCAAGAGCTGTGCTGCTTGGCCTGTGGGATGGTGGCAGGGAGGAGGGAGGTGTAATGAGGGGCAGCACATGGGCTGCCTTTCCCCCTCAGGGTCTGTCTCCCTCCCTCTCTCCCTCACACCAGAGCTAGCAGCTGGCTGCCTGCTCTGCTCCCTGCTCACGCCCTACTGAGGGCAGCAGTATCTGCGCATGGCCATACCCATGGCCAGTTTTGCCATCCTTGGCCCCCAGCATTGCTCTTTGAAGTGGCCATGGACATTTTTTTCCCCTTTGCTCTCTTCCAGTTTCAGGCTCTGCCACTCCAGGGTTGCGGTACAGTAGGGCAGAGTGAGGGAGGGAAGGAGGAAGAAGTAGGGGGAGCTGCTTTACAGAAGAAAAAAAAAAAGTGAAAAGGCAGTCACTTGGGGCCTGGGCATGCTGGTGGTTTTGCTGCTTCCGTTGGCTGATCCACCTTTTCAGACACGCATGAGGAGATTTCTGAGAAACGTCCCTAAGCGCTTCAGCACAACTATGCACATGGTGTGTGCAAGCCCACTGGGCAGGTGTGCATGGCCACATGTGTGAGACCACTGCCCTGCATGCTGAGAAGGAGCCTGCAAGGCCGGGCTGCTCCCCAGCACATACTCATGCATGCACACCTACCATCCTCCTTCCACAAAAGAGGTTTCTTTCATTTCCTGCGAGAGAGGAGGAGGTGGGAGAGAGGGAACTTGAAGGCTGCAAATTCCTCAGCCACATATCTTGCCTCCCTCTCCTTTTCCTATGCTGCCTGCCAGCTCCATGTTCAGGAGCCGTGGCTCCCACTTCCCGTACAAATAGGCAAAGCTGAACAACTGTGCTTTTAAACCTTATGAGACATTACTGTTGCTTTGTGGGTTATTGTGTTTTGTTGGGTTTTTTTTCCACAGGATTTGTGTGCTTTGCCTGTCAGAGCCACCTCAAGGCTGCTCTAACGCTACAGGGCCAAGTTGCTGTTTAGCTGGTTAGGAGCACAGACATGCCTTGTGCTATAGTTTAATCATTTTTTTTTGTTGCCTGAGCTGTCCCTTCCTCGCCCCAAGCCAGCCCCAGGAAGCTTGTCTTCATGCATATTGACAATTACCCTATGCTGGAGCAAGACTTTTTCAAACCCCAAGCAGTATACATGGCATTTCAAAGAGATATTGTTGTCAAGCACCCAGCTTGTCACAAAACTGTGAGCTGGAGCCACTAAAGCAGCAGGAGGTAGCAAGGTGTGTTAGGCTAATCCTCTCCTAGACCAAAGTTACTTTCCTTCATGAGTAACTAGGACAGGCAGAGAGTGCTTTTCTTTCAGGTAATTGGTGCTTGTAGGCTCTCCCTGATTTTCTACAAGGTAAGTACTATTGCTTCTCCAGTGTCATGGACAGAGACATTACAGTAGTGGGTGAAATTCAACTTTCTTCAGAGCTGTGGCAAAGCAGCTTACACCAGCCACCCCAGGGCTGCCTTGTCTGTGAGGTGGAGCATATTCATATTCATTTGGAGCATCCTGATGTGGTGTAGGGGCTCAGTTAGAGCTGCTGCTGATATAGGAGGGAGTCCAGCTGGCTCTCCTGTTTCTTTGCCTGACACTGCAGGCATAAATGAGTAGTATCAATCAGAAACTATGCCTGAAAGGCAAGTAGATTTTGTGTTCATCTCAAAAGGGGAAATCCTGTGCACAGAGATTTCAGGACCTGGCAGCTGGAGTGCAGAATGCATGGAGAGAAACTCTGCTTTTGCAGAACATTTCCCAAGGCATCCAAGGACTCTCTCAAACCCACAAAGCCTGCCCTAAAACCACAGCTGCAACAAAAGAGGAAGAGTCCACAGCAGAACTTGGAGCATATTAAACCTTGCAAAATAGGTTTCTTTCTGTGGTGGGGGTTATGTGTATAAATATATATATACGTGTACATGAAGGGAGAGCTAGGTTTGTTCAGCATCTGGGCTAAAAGTGAAAGCAGCCTCCAGGAAGGTGGAGCAGGGGTGGTGATTTCAGGCAGGGCTAGCAGTGGCAGGGCTGGATTGCGTGGAGGAGTGCCCCGCAGTCATGGCTTTGCAGGGAGAATCACCAGTCTTCCCAGGCCCTGGTGCAGCAGAAGTAAAGGACTCTGGCTGGTTTGAGAGCCATGGGGGTAAATTCATCAAGAATGCAAGTGAGAGAGTGAAACATTCAGATAAGAGCACCAAGAAAGAGTGCAGATGAAAAGATGTCCAACTGGTGCAGGTTGCTTAGGCCAAAAAGAGGGTAATTTCCATGTAGCTCTAAGGAAGAACATGGGAAAAGAAAGTAAAAGGAGTGTGTTAAAATATAGCCAGCTGTCTAACATGCTGGTACCATCTCTCATCTTGTCAGTCCTGACACAACCAAGTGTAGATGCTCTGCTGTTGAGTTTGGAGTTGTGGAGACTCCCATGAAGTCCATATTCAATGCTGGCCCCATTGAGACTCTACCTGAGGTAGCTGCATTCATAGAATCATAGAATGTTTTAGTCTGGAAGGGACCTCTAGAGGTCATCTGGTCCAACCTCCCTACACAAGTAGGGACATCTCTACACAGGGCAAGTTGCTCAGAGCCTCATCAAGCCTGACCTTGAATGACTCCAGGGATGTGGCCTCCACCATCTCTCTGGGCAGCCCATTCCAGTGGTCTATCACCCTCAAATTAAAGAACTTTTTTCTAATATCCAGTCTAAACCTATCCTTTCCGAACTTAAAACCATAGCTCCTTGTCCTATCATTTCTATGCATTGAGTCAGGAGCTCAGTGTTAAGTCCTTTGAGAATGCCTTGAAGTCTTTTCTGAGCAGGTGTGGGACCCTCATGGACAGATTTGCTGGAGCTGAAATGACACTGACCAAAGAGATCGCACCAAAGAAAGGAAATTCAAGGAGGCTGTATATGGACACAGTGTGTGTAAGAGCTGTTGTTTCGTTTGGACAAGCCTTTGGCCCACAGCACTGGTGCATACTTTGTGAGCGTGCCTATAGTATGGTTTACAGTCAGAGCTGCATATTTTGGCTGCTGCGTGTATCCAGCTTCAAGTTTCCATTCTTGGGACGTGACCACGTCCAAGGCCTGCACTAACTCAGACTAATAGCTTGCCACAACCCTATGCAAGGTAGATAAATCCTGCCTTAACTGAGCAGTCTCAGTCTCTGAATTAAGCAGGTATAGAACCTATTCCCAATCTCATTAGTCTGAAGCTCCTGGGCACAGTGGACTTACCTCCTGGATCACTTTAGAAAGCACAGAAGAAGGAAATGCACTGGAGATCCCTGCTGCTATCTCAGTTCTTCTGAGCACAAGGTCATCAGAAGAAAAACTACTCCATGCTATGTCTGGACTGCAGGCAGACAGGCTCCACTGGGCAAGTCACAACCTTTGTTCCCCGGTCATCTCATCCAGGCCAGGGATGTGGTTGGAGCTCCCTGACCTCCTTTAACTCACACACAGTCTTTCTTCCCAGAAAGTCAGAACAGAGCTGCTGTAACCCTCAAGGTGAAAGGACCAAGGTGTGTCTGAGACTGTAGGGTTACAGTAGCATTTCCATTTCTGGGATTATCTGTGTCTTGCCTTTGCTGGAGCAAAATTAACTTCCACATTCCTCAAAGTCAGCCTGCTGTGGAAGTGATGGAGAAAGGGTAAAGCAGATGATGCAGTGGGAGAACATTTATTTGCATCTTTCCTGGACAGAAGCATCATCTCTGTTCTCATCACTTGCAGGACCAGCTGTGATTTCTGGCAATGCCAGACACAGCCATCACCCTCCGGGTTCCTTTCCCTTTCATTGTCCCTCTGGAGAACAGGACTCCTGTTAAAAATCCTGCAAGTATCACTGAGACAGCTCTATTATTCACCAGGCAGTGAAGCAAGACAGGCATACTCTCCCACAACCTAGGGATGCCCCTCTGATCTGTTACCAATGGGGCTATCTCTAATGGGATCAGAGCCTGCCCTTTTCCACATCCCAGTGGGACAACACCTGCCCACCAGAGAACAAAGAGGAAACCTGTTGTGATGGGAAAAAAGACAGAGTTCTCCCCAGAGAGGCAGAGAGGCCATTTGATTAAGAGCATCTTTCTCCCTGCCAGCTGGTTTGTTAACAAAACATCCAACCAAACTTCATCATTATGCATGAGAGAAAATCTCTGTGAAGTAAATACCACAAGTCCAATTTTACTCACCTATCTAAACCATGAGAAATCTGGAAAAAACACTGCTGAAAAAGGCTGCAGGGGCAAGAGTAAAAATATTTCTGCCCAAAATCAGTATTTAAAATGTAATTGTAAAAAGTAGGTTTCAGAGCAATACTTGAAATGTTGCAACAAAGAGATCTGACTAGAAGCTTCACCTCTAATTTTTCCTCCTCCAAAAGTCCAAGGGTTACCCCTTGCTGTACATTTTTCTCAAGCCCCAGTCTCTGCAGAGTTGCAGCACCACAGACAGGTAGGTCTAACTCCATCTGTGTCTTCTATGTGAATGTCCTTTGGAGACTGACTGTCCCATGTGTGCGCATCTGCCAGGAGTGTTTTTCATCTGTAGAACACACAGTCCTGGGTCAAGAAACCAGGACTGGACCAAACAATTCACATCTCCTTGATGGTGGTGCCAAACTCCAAATCAGACTATACTTTCTTTTTCTCTGTCCATTTCTCAAAGTGGAGACCATAGGCTTCATTGCTGGTGCTTACGCCATGAGCTGCCCAGAGCAAAACTGGAATATTAGCATAGGTGAAGGCTCCAAGTGGGGCAGAAGAAAGTTATCTATGACCTAGGGCCCACTTTGTGGTACACGATTCATTAGCCCTGTGGAGAATTGGAGTGGAAGGACTCAGGCATGCCTGGATGTGTTTGTACATCCTATTTCTTTGGTGATTTTGTGATTCTGGCAGAAGTGTAATTGTGAGCAAAGCCTTATTCCAGTGAACGTGGCACGTAACAAGAAGTTCACCTTCAGTTAGAGGGGATCTTAATATGACCTTCTGTAAAAAAAAAAGGGGCATTGTTTTGAGCTGTTGAACAGCTGCTGTGTTCCACCCCAGTAATGGTTGCAATTCAGTAGTGAATAATATAAGCCTTAGATAAACAGCTGGTAAAATAATTTGGGATTTTTCCTGGTGGGGGGAAGCAGGCAAGCTACTCTACAAAAATAAATTATTATTCTCTCTGCTTAGGAAATGAAGCATTCTCCTTTTCATCAGCCAGTGAGCTGTCACACAAAACCTCTTCCCACCCTTGTGTGCTGGAAGCAGCCCAATGTCGTTTGTGGTGCTCTTACTATCTTCACCTTCGTAGGAAGCAAGAGGCGGTTTTAGTTTGGATTCATGCATCATCTCTGTTTTCTACTCTAACCCTTGTCTGCTTCTCCATCCCATGACCAATCTTCTTTAAAAAAACCCTCCCCAGCTGCCCATTTACTGTTCTGTACAGGCATAAACACCATCTCCTTTCTTGAAGCGGCCGCAACGTGACTGCAGGAGAAGCAGTGACTTCCCTAAACCACTCCCTCCTGTGAAACACCAAGTGTCTGTTCGGTACACACTGTGTCTGCCTGTGTCGGGGCAGGACTGGAAAGCGCCAGGCCTTGGGTCTTGGCCTCCATCGGATGAACAATTTCCCGTTGAAGGTTACTCACTTCCTGTTTTCCGTATTTAGACAATCTGGGCCTACAGGGAGGCTTTGATTTGTTGTAAACTTCAGCTGGTTTAAACGTTAAGTCGCAGGAGACTGAGGCGGGGGAAGGAGGGGAAAGGCCTGGAGACGAATTAGGGCTATTTAATACTGTGACTGTGTTCTCTCCCAGTTTTCTAGTGACCATTAGAGCATGTGAAAGGAAGGTCAGGGGCTGACAGCATGGGAGATGGAGAAAGGGCTGTTTCACAGTGGGCTGTGGTTGGAGGCTGTGTGTGTGTGCATGTGCATAGGGTTCTGTGTGTGTGTGTACAGCAGTTGGGAGCAGCCGGGCAACACACTACGATGACTTAATTTCTTCAGCGTGTCATTTTTGCCACAGACAGCTGTATGGAGAGGCTAATGGCAGTGTAACAGCTTTACAGTGAAGGCGGGGGGAGCCTCTAACCTAGAGAGAAGAGTGCTCTGCCCAGTGCACTATCCAGTGCCTATCAGCACACACCACACACTGGCATTTGTTAGAACTTGCCCAGAAGTCTGCTAGACTGCAGCGTGTCAACACTTGTACATGGCTGATAGGGCAGGTCATGGCTTTTTTATACCTGTTTTGAAAGGGGAAACTGAGGCATGGAGTGCTGTAACTTTGCTTGTTATGAGAAAATGAGTGTGTGAGGGATTGGGGTGAGTCCTGATACCAGTCAGTCAGTGATCTGTCCCCTGAGATGTGTTTCATCATGAAGAACATCTTGCCTGTGTTGGTGAGAATTATGCTTGGACAGAGAAAAATAGTGTGCAGCCCAAAGTGCCTGTGGGCACAAGGGTTGCATGAATGGTTTTGGTCTGTTCCTTCCTGTTCATCTAGTTCTAACAGGTTAACTCTCAAAATGGGGGGGCTATTAATTCAAAAGTTTACAAGAGTCTATGTAAGAGAAGAGAAGCCCACTAGCAGGTGGGCTGAAATGCAACAGGAGATGGTAAATTAATCTGAATTTTACAGTAATTCCAGTAGGGATTTACAGAGACACCCTTGAATCACTCTAGCAGTATAGCCTGCTACCAGTACCAGCTGCCAGTGTGGGCAGGTGAGAGTGAAGGAAAGAACCAGAGATGAAAAATCAAAACTGAAACAGCCAACATAATGATCTTGTGTCCCAAGTAAAGAAATCTGACATGTCCTTTCTGCCTGATAAAGAGCCGTCAGGAGCTGAATCAAGGTCCAGAGGAAAATAAAAGTAATGGGGAAGACTTTGGTGAAAAAGAGTTGAGGAGAAACAGGAGTCCATATTCATGTTCTGTCATTGATAGGCCCAACTCCAGATGATTTATATGTGCTCTCCACCCTCCTAAGCCAGAGCCAACTTGCCTCTAAATAACTCCTTGCAGCCCAGCATGCAGAACCTTAAAGAGAGGCACAGGAGCAGAATAAAGGTGGGGAGCCGTTTTATCCCTGACATTGCTGCATAGGCTGGGTTAACGTTATACTTCCCTGATTCAGTTTTTATAGAGCAAACAGTAGCAGTTCCCTCCCTCAACAGTGTGTTGAAGCCTTTCCCTGAAGGAGGGGTTAGTTCTCTATTGTGTTACAACCTGCTGGATGTTTTTTCTGCTGTATCTCCTACTCTGCAATTGCATTTTGCTCAGCCAAGCTTCTGATACTCAGAAATGCAACATAGTTCTTACTGCAAATGTCATGTAGTTCTTATGGCAGTCTCTTCCATAGGTTTCCCCTCATGGGGCCCTCAACCCCCCAGCAGCACCTTGGTACAATCTGAGCCCTGGATTTAGGATGAGCTCTGGATCTGAGAGAGACACATCAGACTGAATCAGGATTGACTGCAAAGCCGGCACCATGGAGAATTGCACCCAAAGCTGTTCAAGCAAATGGTGTCTTTGAATGGGCACCAACCGGCTGTCCTGATGCTGAGGTTTGATCTGTCAGATCCAGAGCAGCCTGGTTTGCACTCATATCACCATGCTTAAAGAACAGTCACTTAATCTCACTTAGAAATGTTTACTTGCGAGGACCAGATGGCCCAGGGAGTTGGGCTAAACAAAGCATTTTACTTCTAGGTCATGCATTCTAATCCAGTCCAGGTTGGTGATAAATGAACATATTCACCTGAAAGATACTTTTGGCTTAATTTTTGGTGTTTTACAGGCTGGTTTCCAAGGAGAGATGTCACACCACAAAATCTCCCTCTGTGCCCTGCCACAGTTGGTACTGATTTGACTGTCTCTGTGGAGAAGCCAAGGATCAAATGCTTCATGGCGCCAGACTGTTTTCTTTTGCAGGCTGCAGGTAAGGGGAAGTTGCCCTGTGTCCTACTGTGTCATGCCTGCTCTGTGGATGGGCAGGATTTCAGTTTGCAAAGCTGCCAGCACACTCCCCCCCTCCATCAACGTGAAATTCATTTAAAAAAAATAGGGGAATGTTTAATTGCAGTTGACATATAGGCACTCTCTGCTATGAACTTTACACACAATCATCGATAACAGCATCAGAATTAATGCCTGCTTCCCACTTGTCCTGCTATAAGCAATAAACGTTTGGCAAGTCAGTAAATAACAAAATTCTCATGTGGCCATCTACAGGTCACCGGGATATTTAAGAAGTTTGCGTTAATTATACCATGTTTGCCATCAAAGAGGAGATATTAACCCTTTTGAGCTGTTGCAGGAAAGTAGTGAAGTAATTTGGAAATAACTAAATGAAATCTTGTCATTAAAGTGCAACCTTTGCAAAATAGATTAAAAAAAAAAAAGATGTTTGAGGCAAAAACCTCACTAGACATCGTGGAAAATGCATCACATTTTCAGCTTTCCTTTTATTTATTTTGTATTTTGACATCAAACACTCCCTGTAACCTAATCTTCTTGGCTTTTGATGTGGCCATGGAGACATGACAATTAAGCACGGCTTAAAACAATAATCCCAACAACGGGAAGCAAAGGCAAGTAATGTCAGGGTTCCCCCCTCACAAAAAGCCTGTCCCCCAGTGTTTGGTGTTAGTGAAAGGATGGTAAATCCAAATTTGTTGCCACGATATCTGCTCTGTGCTTACATGTTACATTGAACTTTACACACTTGCTCCATTTCCATTCCCTGCTGTTTGTTTTTCTTCCTCTATGCAAAATGTCTGGAGACAAACATGATACACACATTGCAGAGAGATGGTTTGATCTTTCACAGATTAGTGCCACCCGACAAACTCGTGATTATTTGTTATCTGTGTTGCAGGAACTGCTGAAGACCCCGCTCTAAAGAGGTAGGCTTCTCCGGGCACTGGGGGCTGCAGCTGGGGGCCGCAGCACCCCTGCTGACAAACTGATGGGTCATGGTCCTGATTCTGCAAGCAGATCATACCGGCCCGGCAAAATGCCTGCAGAGAGGCAACACCAGGGTAAGCCCTCATCAGAGCCTGAACGGCTGTGTAATGTGCAACCGCAGCAAACAGCATGATTATTCTAAATTATTTTAAAGTGATTGTTGTTATCTCTGTTCTGTCTTCATCTCATCAGTTCAAATATGGACGGAGAGTGGCTGAGTTTAGTTACAACCCCATTTTAAACCTGTCTGAAAACGAACGTGTTTCTTTTTAAATGAAGTGTGCACGGTATGCTATAAACTGCTTTTTCTTTTCCTTTTCCTTTCTCTTTTATCTTCTTTTCTGTTTTTTTTTTTTCTTTTTTTTTCTTTCTTTTTTATTTTATTTAATGGGTGTTTGCACTAAGCCTCGCTAAACACGTTAGAGAGATGATTAACTTGTCTGAAATTATACGGGAAGGCCTTGTCCCAGTTTCGTGTGCTTTCTTCAGCACTAGAGCTGCTGAGACTCCTCATTCATAAGCACAGTTTGCAAACAGGGCTGGGGAGAAAGCTGCACAGTTAAAGAGAAGCAGTGATAGAAAGGGCTGAAATTTGCACACACATGCTGAAAAAGGAACTTGTTGGTTTTTTTTTTTCTTAACGAGTAAGGAGTTATCCCCAGGTTGGTTTCCACAGAAGTGAGAGACAACTCCCAAGGGGTCAAAGGAGGAAACCCAAAGTTCATTAGCAGTTTTCTTGAAAATACTGTTTTAGTAGCAGCAATACTCATTCCCCATACATGGCACCAGGACTTTGCAAGACTTTACTTCATAAGGCCCCAAAAGGTTCCTTTCTTTGTGTGGATCAGACCCAACGCTGTGATGAAAGCAGCCGCAAAGTTATGACCATGGGAGAGCTGCCTGGCAACTACTCTTCTCTGTCCCCACATGCCAGCCCACATGCACACCCCCTGCACTCGCAGCTGCACCCCTTGTTCCCAGGACAGCACTGAGCAGCTTCAGACTGGCCACTCCCCCTTGCTGCCTTAATGCCACAGATGATGCCAAATGGTAAGAAACAGGTTTTCAGGTTGGCAATGTTGCCTCTTACAGCAGTGCAAGAACCCACAGAAAACTTTGCCTGCCCAGTCTAATTTGCCTTGAAACCCATTAGGCAGCTGGCTACTTTTCCTTCTTTATGGTGCTTTTAAACCTTGTTTTTAATTGAAAATTATTTATCCTAAAACTTGAAAAAACACTGAAAAAAATATTTAAAAACACATCTAGAGAAATTGCAGTTCCTCTGCAATGTGACTGCTATCTTAGATTTTAAACTAGTTTAGAAACTTTAGTGCACTTAACTGCATGACTTCTTCACCCCAAAACAACACCAGAGAATGAACTTTTGTACCTGTGCTTTTTTATACTAAATCATTCAGCAGCTACTTTTTTTGTCCTACTCTGGTGGGTCTTTGAAATATCAATAGACTGCTCTGCATAAAGTTTGGGCTGATAACTCTACTGGCAATAATGATGACGATAATTTTTCCTCTGTCCCTATTAAAAGCTGCCTTTATGACATGAAGCTGGGCACAGGTACTTTCACAAAAAAGGTATTTTATTATTCTTAGCAATATTCACCTTGAAGGAATATGAGGAAAGCATACACTTTTTACAGACAATATATAAACATGTTGTACATAATTAACAATAACTTAGTTCACTAATCCAAAAATAAGCAAAATAAAAATTAAAATAAAACCAGAAAATACTGAAGATTTTTTTTATGTTGATACAAGTACAAAATAATTTAAATCTCAACTGCTGTTGTCTATGCTGCAGTGACTGACAATATATTGCACTTTGTCAACTGTATCAGTAATCCCTGTCTTCCACCCACATCCCTTCCCCGCCCCCCTGCCCAAATCCTACAGAAATTTGAGTTGGGTACAAATAATGTACAACTGTACCATTGTAAAAAGTAAAAAGGACACACATTTTACCTCAGTAGATTAAAAATGCTTATGATTTCTTCCAACCAATTTTGTTTCCCATTTACTTCCACTTCATTACAAAGTGCACCTATATGCCTATGCAGACCAGGAAAAGGAGGAAAGCAGGATTTTCATGGCTGCTTGGTTCTTAATTCATTATCAAATACTTGAATTACATGTTTAGAAAAAAACTAATGTACATCCTTTTTTTTTTTTCTTTTGTTATGTCTTTTTTTTTTTTTCCTAAAGCAGGACTTTTGCAGTAGATACAATTGCCTTGATCAAAAAAAAAAAAAAAAAAAAAAAAAAAAATTTAAATAAAAAGCTTGTCACAGAGTTAAGCTTACGTGGTTTACATTATCAAACCCCTCTGTTCATTGGGGCATTTTCATCAGAAGTATAGCTAAATATGTACATTGTATGTTATACTGGAGCTTGCGTTCACGAGAGGCATCAGATCATAACAATCAATAGAATACACTTCACATTGGCAATAGCTTTGTTTTCATTCATTTACGTACAAAATGGTTTGATAATGGGAGATTTAATTTTTTTCAGTTGTTTTTGTTAGTTTGTTTGGGTGTTTTTGGCATTTTTTTTTTTGGTTTGGCTTTTTTTTCCCCTGTATAAAATAGGCAACAGAAAACGGACGTTCCTCTTAGAACGATGTTTTCCCTCATCTCATCAGCTGTCACTGTGTCTTGGATTTGACGGATGTGTGAAGCTCAAACTGATTGTCTCTCTCCCCTCTCCAGTGATCTCAACCTCATTTCTGCCCTTCCTCCCTCCTCCCTGTGAAGTCCACCGGGGCCTGGATGCCTGAGACAGCACACGCTGAGCGTCAATGTGGTGGTGGCCACACTGCCGTAAGTTTACCCAAGCAGCTAATCTGCATTTTTAAGCGACAGCTGCCAACACAACAGAACAAAATGCTTCAAACCTCTAAAGTCTGTGAGCTGGATGTTTTTATGCCCTGCGATGGTTGTTGTTGTACTAGAAGTTAGCTGCAACACACTTTGGTAAATGCCTGTATCTCACCCCTTTCTAGAGCTGGATTGCCTTCTCAAGAGATTTTTCCCAACAGTCTGTCTCATCTAGCTGTCTGTTTTGAGCAACAATACAGTAGGTGGGAGGGGGGCTGATTTTTTTTTTTTTAAATAAACCTTTCATGTTAGGAAAAAGAATGAAGAAAGTGTGTCAAAATAAACACCATCTTGGGCATATTAAAAATCCCATATTATAGCTACATGTTAGCTTTGTTCCCCCCCCCCCAAGTCTTTTTCCCCTTCCTAGTAGATAGTTTGGTATAGAAGAGAGATGGAGCTAATCTCAGGGGACTGATGAATATGATCCCCCCCTCCTTGTTTTGAAGGCAATTTTTTCTTATAGGGTAGCCATTGCAAACAACAGCACAAAAACATGCAATTAGAGGGGTTGAGGCTTTTTGTGGAAAACAAGAGCAAAATAAATATGACTTTGTGTCTGATTTCATTTTAAAATTATGTTTTTATAAACATTTTCTCCTTTTTCCCCCCCATCCCAAACAAAGTCCGTGATAGAAATCCAGCATGTCTGGCTTCCAATGAGCCGATTCCATCCTGGGAGGCTGCTTATATCTCTTTACAATATTCACAGTAATAACAAAAAGAGAAAGGAAAATCAGTTCCAAGCATTTTCCTTCAGCTTCTGCCACCTTTTACTTCCTGCTGGACCATTAAATATCAAACAGGTGAGTTCTTTTTTCCTTATACCTGAGGGGGCAAAGTGCATTACAGGCACCAATACATGTTTCTGTAGAAGGCCCATCATTTGCAAGGTTTTAGTCCAGCTTAAGAGTTAAACCACATGGGAGCAAAAGATCCCCTTTTGCCATCTCTACATTCTCCTCTTGGCAGAACATTTTCTTACTTGCTGTCATCTTAGGCAAAGCCCCATGTTCTTAATCTCTGGGCAGGTCTTTTGGTCATCGGGTTTTATCCCATGGCTGTAACCATGCTGGATGGGTGTGGATGTCCAAATGAGATGCTGGAAGATGGGTGGATGGGGGTAGGTGTTGGTAGGATGTGTCCAGAGTGGCTGAAGGGTGGCAAATGCCCCATGGGCGCCATGTGACTAGCCAGGGCAGCAGCACTGAAGGGAGATGACTTCTCCTGCATGCACTTGGATAGTTCCTCAAAACACTCGGAGCCTTTCTTGCTTTTCTTTGATTTGTTGGACATTTTCCTATTCCTGGTCTGAATTCCTTCCTTTTTCATGGTCAGAGGCCTGTTCACCTGCAAGAAATGAGAAAATCAGGCTCATGCAGACAAAATGACCTTATTGTGCAAAAATGAAAATATTTGGACAGCCCCCATGTGTTTTTCCTGGATGGAGACCTTTTTCTGGCCAAAAAAAAAAAAAAAAATATGGTGTTTCTCTCTACAGAACTTGTTTATATTGATTTGTTTAATAAAACCACACACACAAAAACCCCCTAGACATGAAAAACAAATTGAACTGAATTTGGCAGCTGATGAGTCTCTTTCCTGTAGGCTTACCCTCAGTCCTCATTCATTTCCTAATAGAAGAGATCAAACTAGGAGGCACATGTTGACCCAAATTCAGTCCTAAGACATGAGCAATCTTGTACCAGTAACCTCTGTTACTTACAGTTTAAATTAACATTCCAACATGTCAAGCAATTCCTGCTTAGGATTAATTTCTTTAAAAATATATATATAATTAAACAAAGCTTTTGATAGAGTTATATATTTTTTTTTAATAAAAAATGAATATGCCCCATCAGGATTACTTTTTGCACAGAGCCCATTCCAAATGGCCTTTGTGTTTCTGGAGGGAACACGCTTAGTTAAAACACACACTTAGTTAAAACCAAGTGTGGTAGCTCTATTTTGCCCAAGCTTAGAAGCCAAGCTAATACATTGTAATGTCACTGAACTTAGCATCACTATGCTGACAAAGAATGGCTGTCACTTCCCAGGGGAACCTTAGAGACAGGGGGAAGGAATAAAACAACAACCAAACCCCTGAAACCAATAAAAGCCTAGTGTGCACCATGCAGTTAAGAGATCAATCCCAGCTAGGCAAGCAGCAACACATGAGATGAGTAAATACTCACATTGTGCAATTTATAGTAGAGTCCGCAGGCATTACAAACTGGGTCCCCGTTTGCATTTCGTCGCCATAAGGTCGTGGTGGTTGTCTGACAGTTGGCACAACAAGTCCCTGCTCTCCTAGCCGCTGACTAACCGAAAGAAAAAGAAAATTGAAAATGTATCAGCAGGAGAAGGGAGATCATGAGAAAGGTCAAGTTGGACACAATATTTAGGTTGGGTAGAACTTAGTAAGATTTTACAGAGTATATTCAGGGCTGAAGGAAAGCTCCTGTTGGTTTTACATCTTGTGGCCATAAGGTTTTTGTTTAAACTCCAATATTCTCCTGTGAGAAATGCAGCTTCAAGCCCTGTGGCACCAAGTGTGCAGGGGAAGAGAGAAGGAGAGAAACGCTACCTCTCTTAACTCCACAAACAAAAATTTTAGAAGGGAAAACTTCATCTGATTTATACAGTTTTTCCCTTTGCAGGATTCTATAATGCCTCACGAAAAACACATTAGCTTTTTTTTTTTTTTTTTAAATGACCAATTTAGTTTGCGTCAATGTTGGAACTGGGTTTGAAAAGAGAGAATGATCTTAAAGAATGTGATTTTTACCCCTACTCTGGCCCTTTAAAGATGTACACAAAAGAAAACCAACTGCATTACTTAACTGGGTGCAGTATTTATCAGAGCCATCACTGAAAATTCAGTTTCCATTTACAAGTGAAAGGGAGAAAACAAAACCGGCTCCAACTTTCTTTAAATATTTAGCAAACCAAATTTCATGCCTTGCAGCAATGATTCCGCTGACTGCTGCCTCTGTCCCTACTCAGTTCCTTGGCTGACAAAGCCCTCAAACAACTGTCTTAAAAAGAAAAAAAAAAAAAAATTCCACAACCCTTTCCTAAAACTATTGCTCTGCTGAAACCAAGGTGGGGGGAGAAAAAAAAAATGCCCCCCCACCTCCCAAAACGAGAACAGGAAAAGTAGAACAGCAGGCAGCCAGTAATCTCTGGATGGGCCCTTGTCTAGCAGACCCCACAATAATACATTCTTTGTGCAAGCATGGTATCATATAGTGTCTCATGGACGGACTAATTGCACCCCATATTTTGGGAAATAATTTTGTATTAGAAAGCTTCAGTCCTGCCTCTAGAATTAGTCAAAATACAGTCCATTTTGTGCAATTTGATTACTACTGAGGACTTGATATTTTATTTACTAAAATAGAGTTTACTTTCTAATGGTGGCAATTTCCCCAGGGCCTCGACTTTTTTACAATTAGCTACTGAGAGCCATCGGGTGAAGCAGCAGTGAAGCTCATGCTAATGTGTGGGGCATCTCTGTGAGCAGAGAGCAGGGTCTGGAGCCCTGGGTTTCCCAGACAGAACTTTGTGTGTTCCCCTGCCTGCCGGCTCCGCTGAAGAGCTGGTGCCTCTTGAAGCACAGACCGACCCAGGTCCCAGAAGAGGAGCATCAGGTTCTGTTATCATTTGCTCCTGATTCACGACATGGTTCCCTAACTCCCAAAGCCGATGGATGGCTCAGCAGCTTAAGGCAAGAATCAGGCCCTCAGAGACTCATATATTTCAGTCCCTTACTCGCCTGTGAGAACAGGCCAAAGGCAGACAGCGGCGGTACCCCCTACTGCAAGTACACTCATGCAACCCAAACACAATTAATGCCAGACGTCCAAACACTGACATTATTAATATGATCACTTTGCTATTGCATGTCAGATGAACAAATTCCCAAAGACGGACATCTCTCCCCCACAAACAAGCAAACTACAGTGGAAAAAGGGGCAATAAATAAAGCTGTAAATCAATTAAAACAAAACATTAAAATGACTACACTAAAAGAAAACCTCTCTAGTGCCCCCCAAACCTCTTGAAGGGAGCTGAGTACAACAGTCTTCCAACACGCTGGAAGGTGGAGACCTATGTTTGCATATTTGAGATGGCTTACTGATATTCAACTATGCTACTTAACTCTATGGCCTGTCCCATTCAGACTGGAAAGCACTTGAGCCTGAGAGATGATAATGTTACACTGTTGTCTTAACATTTTTCTATATGTCAGTCACTTTAGAAGGCAAGTCATTAAGAAGCTTGCATAGTTGGAATTCTGACTCACAACAGAAATCTTCTGTATCCCATCCGTGTTAGAGCAGTAATGCCAATTTTCTGCTCTCCAAACCTCATTGAAATGTGCCCACGAATAGCTAAGAGACTTAGGCACCATAAATCAAAAAGCTGAAAAAAATATATTTATTATTCTTAGCATTTTACGCATTATTTGTGGAGTAGAGTGTATTAGAAATTTCAAAACAGCAAGCATGACTGGCAAGGCTTGCCTATAGAAACTCTCTAAAGCTTTTAGAGTCAGGAAACAGATACACAAAGTTTCCTTATCTTTAACGTACAGATATCCGGATAGGAAACTACTACCAGGAGCTTAGAAAGGACATTTTTTTTAAATCACTCAAATGAAAATACAAAGTATAGGTGACTCCATGGAAAAATAATAGGATTTAAAAAAAAAAAAAAAAAAAAACACCCCCAAAAACAGTAGGGGATTGTCTGGGGAGGGAACCAATATTAATATTGCCAGAGAATATAAGAGTGAAAATTACTTCATGGCTTTTATACAAATAATTATTAAGTACTGAGCAGTAGCTTTGACTCATCTGATTTGTTTTGCTTTTTTGGAGCTGGAACTTTTTTTTAGTACATGGTGGAGGACATTCAGGCTCATAACCCTTTCCCTCCCAGTATGCACCCAAAATGTCCCGAGAGGCCAAATAAACGAGGAATTAAATTAAAAGCTGTCATCCGAGGATAAGCAGGGAGACGGATACACGATATCCCGCATGCACTGTGAGATGCAGGGAGGCTCGAGACAGAGGCACGCTCAGCAGGCTCAGCGGCAGCACATTGGTCTGTGCCGGGGATGCTGGGGCTGGGGGTGGTGGAGGAGGGGGAGATCTGCCCCCAGGCGTGCCAGTGACCTCGGCATGACTGACCCCCATGTACAGTAAGCTCAGCTCTGCACAGGGGCTGAGCAGAGATGAGACATGTTTGACTTGTGCCTACGTGAGGTCCCCTTTCCGAATTTATCCCCAAAGCCAGGAGAAACAGAGTCACCTACCAGCCTTCGTTTAGGTTTAATGAGAGGTCGGTTTTGACCATTCATTTTGTGGTAGAGCCCGCAGGCGTTACACAGGTAATGCCCGGTGCCGTCTCTTCTCCAGAGAGGGGTAGCAGTTGCTCCACAGTTCACACACTCTCTGCCTTCTAAATGGAAACACGAAGAAACCGGATTTCTTTCTTTAAAAACAAATTCACAAAAGCTTTTTGCATTGTCCTTTAGGCATTTTCCAGAAGTCAAAACAGAGTGTTAATTCAAGCGCAATCAGACAGCAGTGACATCTACAGCACATGCAGCGAGGAGCTCAGTGTTTCAAGAACGCCCAGACTCAAAAGTGAGTATTTTATGCCATGATCAGAAATAGGCAAACTCTCTTTGCAAGGTGAGAAAGAGTGACACTCTTATTGTGTCAGCTAGAAGTTATCCATTTCAGTAACGAGAACTCCCTTCATCTGCACTGGGCACCGCTCCCCTCCCGTATCTATTGCACTCCGAGAGTTAGAGCCTGTGCTTTCCTGACACAAATACACGTGTACACACACACCTGCAAACACACAACGTGATGAAGATTGTCAAAGGAAAAGGTTTTCCAGAATTAAATCTAAGCACAGAGACCTACAGTTCTGTGCTTCCCTTTTTGTTGCAAATGCTATGGGATGAGAAAGTAAAGCCGAGCAAACTGGGAAGGGAAAGAATGCCAAAGATTCAGTTAGATTTTTGTTCTAAAGGCAGAAAAATGCTGTTAATGCTGATCTTTGAGAAAGTTTGGTTTCAGCAACCACTCTGTTAAAAACAGGCTTTGAGTTCTTTTCTATTTGTGTGATTTTTCAACAATAGTCTAGATTTGGTACAGAGCAATTTACCTTATTACTGCTTCATTATTAGTTTTAGTAACACAATATGGAAAACATGCCATTGTAGAATAGGCTCTATTAAAACCCAGCATATAACTCCTAGATACATGTTTCTGCCTCAGAAAGCTCTCTGGTAAAAGTTCATTTGCCTCTGATGGTTCGAGGGCAGGTCTGCTTAATATAGAAATCGCTCTTAATATAGTTTATGCAAATCCTACAGTATTTAACTGAAGAGGAAATTCTTTTTGCTAATAACTGAAGCAGGCCATGTTGGGTTCAGCGGGGCTTGTGTCTCCTTTAATCTAGGGAGTGGGTGGCTTTTAAACAACACAGTCTGGAGTGAAAAATGAGGGGAGATCTGCGGCCCTGCATTTGTAGCTTTTGTCCCTCCTAGGGCAGGAAGCTGCAGGAGTCATCGTGTCGTGAGTCTTAGTTTTCCTACAAAAACACTGAGTGGTCACGAACTTTCCCCAGTTCCTTGCACAGAGGGCTCCCTGACAGAAGAAAAAAAACCCCATCCCTTAAGCAAAACAAAGCAAAAGTTCCTTACTTCACCCATCTAATAAAATGATCAGCAACTACAGAGGAAATATTAAAAAACTACTCGAGACCCCTTTATCTTCAGAGACCCGAGTCTTGAATCTGTTTCCAAACTCTGGAGGCTCAGGCTGCTAATTGTATTACTTTCTACTCTGCGCTCCTAAAAAAAATACATATACATAGTAGCAACTGCATTTAAATAATGTCAAGAGTGTATTTTTCCACTCAAGAGGAGCCATTTGAAACAGAGCTGATGAGCTTATAAAATAGCTGATATTTTTGTTACAAAACTCATAAGAGATCACATTTCTAAATTATTGTCTACTTTAAAAATAAATACATGTACTGTATTCATAAGCACATATGTGCGGTGATAGAGAAGCATACACACGCAAGCACATATATAGCCATTTATTTTTAAAGGGCTGTTTAAATTTAGTCCCAATATACCATAGCTCATGTCCTTCCATTGCTTAGGATGTTAAATCAGGAAAGTTAGTAGAATTACAGAGTTTGTCTTAATTCATTTGTCTAATTGTACAACTAGCGCGATTTCAAAGCAGAATCAAAACTTTGTCCATTACCTAGTTTTTGCTGATTTAGAACTGCACTTCAGGGAAAAAAAAAAAAAAATAAAAATGCGGGAGTAGTTGTGGACACGGGAAAGGTCTGCAGTCACTCGTTTGGAACCAGAGATACGTCTGGTTCGGGGGGGGGGGGGTAGGAATCTTTTCTAGTTAAAGTTAGGCCGGAGCAAGTTAGCTATGCCTGGACACCTAAGTCTTTCGCACTGGTATGTAAACTATATTTGAACTTTTGCTCCTGTAAAATGTGAAGCAAGTATGGCCCTCTGCGATGTGAAACAGACCGGCCGGGTGAGTTTCGCTTTCATCCTGCGCTGGGCCCTTGGTTCGTTATTAATGAAGAGACGTGGAAATGATCGAGAGAGAAATGTCTATTGCTAGAAAGTCCCCACGTGTGATCCATGGGGCTTTTAGTGACTTGGGGGAGCAGGGTTGGGACTGAGTCCCTCGGGTGGCCGAGGCCAGCTGTTCTCCGAGGGAAACATTTTTTTTTTTGCTGATAGAAATCCCTCTGTGTACAAGCCGATGTGCCAGCTCACACTGTACCGGTGCCCCGTGTCCCTCAGCCCCGCCTGAGCGCCCTGCGGCCGGTGCCGGTGGCTCAGCAGCCGCTGTGGATGTGGCACCACAGAAGCCTGGCACAAACTCCGGCTCCTAATTTAAAACCCCAGAAAAGCGGGACCAAGCAGCCACCTGCCCCTTCGTACCGAGCCTCGCAGCAGCCTGCAGCCTCCACCCCACCACCACCACCACCACCCCCCCCCGTCAGCCAGCGAAGCCAGGCACGCACCCCCGCAGCCCTCACCTCGGCCCTTCCACCCGGTGCGAGACGGGGCTGGCCACGGGCAGCAGCACTTACCCGAACAGGATCTGGCCTTGCTCCGCGGCTTGGGAGTGAAGCTGGACGCAGGGCCCCCCAGGAAGCTGCCGGGGTGGAAGAGGCTGCTGCTGTACTCATGGGCGGCTGGCACGTAGGAGGGGTAGGTGGGAATAGGGTGATGAGTGGAGGGCTGAGCCCCCATGCTGGTGAGGCTGCTTCTGAGGGGGCTTGCGCTCTCCATCTTCATCCCCTCCGACAGTGACACTTGGTACTTGATGCTGTCTTTGTCCTCTTGCCGGGCCCCGGCGGAGGACGAGGGGGAGGCAGCGCTTGTGGAGTTGGGGTCCGGGGACACTTCCTTGGGAGGAGTCGGGGGGAAGCCGAAAAGGTGGGAGCCGGAGTGCGAGGCCGGGGTGAGTGAAGACACGGAGGCGGTGCTGGACGTGCTGCTGCCGGGGTACACAGAGATGGCGCCGGGTGCCCCGGCCGCCGAGGGGTGCAAGGGTGTCTTGGTGAAGGGGTTGACGGTCCAGGGGTTATGGTGATGCGCAGATAGTGCCGCCTTGCTGCTGTCCAGCCAAGGGATCCCAGGGCTGTGGATAAGATGAGGCCGGCACATTTGACTCCCGGTCAGGCGGGCTGTAGGAAGACAAGAGCGTTCGGGATCAGCGTGGGTCAGCTCATCTGGGAACGGCTCTGGGAGGTCCCCCCGCTCCCAGCCCGGGCAGCTCCCCAGCCTGCAGGCAGCCGGAGGGGAGCCGAGCATAGGGAGAGATTTCACAACACGGAGAATAGCAGTCAGGCTGGCGGAACAGCCCCTCTGCTCTATCCCCTCCGAGAGATAGCAGCCGGCCCAGTGAGAAAGAGCGATGGACAGCAGAAGGGGGACCCAGGCACCCGAGTCGGGAGCAGAGCCACCTTCTTTCCTCCTGCCCTACCCCTGGGATAAGCAGCAAACCCCTTACTGCTCTGTCTTCCAAGCTGCTCCAGCGTGCTCTCCAGCTCCTAAAACCACCCCAAAATAAAATCCATCGCCGATTTGAATCGGTTTGTATTTTGCATCCGGGAAGTAGCCGTGTCTGAGAAGTTTTAGCCTGGGCGCACACTATTTCCCCTTCCTCTCTCACCTCCCCCCTTTCTTTCCCTCCCCTCCGCCAGCCTTTGGTTATCTCTAGAGTTAAAATCCACCCGTGCCGCCCTTTCTATCCTGTTTCCTTAGATATCCTTTTCCTCCACCTCCAATACACCGAAGCGGCCCCCGAATGAACCCCCCTCGCGTCCGCCGGCCCGTACGGAGGGCGCGGGGAGTGCAGGCGGAGGCGGACAGAGAAGGGGCTGGAGATGCCAAGGTTGGGAGCGGGTGCTGATTTACCGTGTGCCTGGCTGTAGGAGACCCTGGCCCGAGCATGAGCGGAATTGGCATAGTAGGGGTTGCCCTGGGAGTCCAGGTGGTTGAAGAAGACGTCGACTTCATCCGGAGGTAGGAGCTGCGCTGGTTCCATGTAGTTATGAGCCAGTCCGGGATGGTGGCTCTCGGGGTGTTGCCCGTTGAGCACAGCATGGTGGGCCATCCAGCGAGGCTGGTCCGTGGCCACTTCCATGGCCTCGGTCCTCCCCTCGCACCCACCCCCGGACCAGGAGCGAGCGATGCTCGGTGGAGGGGATGGTGCTGCTGCTGTTCAGTGGGTGTCTTTTGGCGCTGTTGGTGGGCTTTAGAAGAAGTGGTGGCTTTTCTCAAAAAGATAACCGCCGGGTGACTGGAGCGTGCCCTCGGAAGGGTGAGGGAGGACCCCCCGAAGTCAGCGTGTCCCTCTGTCAACAGGCGGGTGGCCGAGACAGGTCGGGGAATCACCAGGGTAGCACCTGTAAGGAGAGACGGGCTGGTTAAGCGGCTCGGCAGCCCCGGGGTGCGCTGCCCGCCGGGCCGGCCGGGAGACGGCCTGTTTTTACAGCGGTAGATTGGATGGGGAGAGGAAAGCGTAGCCCTTCCCCCCCTTCCAAAAATATCCTGTCCCCCAAAGTCTTCGCCTTGCGCCCTCCCTGCTCATTGCCCCACAAAATAAACAGAGATCCCATTTCAAACTCCTAAAAAAAATAAAAAAAAAACCAACCCAAAACAAAACAAAAAAAACAACCCACCACACGCAAAAAGCTTCCTTCTTTTCTTTACCCCGCTCTCGCTACAAACGTCAACGGGAGTTTTTCCAGCTGGCTACAAAAGCAGGGTAAAAAAGGAAGGACGGCAGATCTTACACAGCGTAGTTCTAGTAAGAACTCCGACTGACACAAAAGGAAAAGGAGGGGAGAAAGAGGGAGGGGGGAAGAAGTAGAAGAGGGGGGAGAAGGGTGTTCAGCGAAAGCGACGAGTGCGCTTGGGCAGTGCCCCCCCGCCCCCCGCTCCCCAGACTTACCCGGCGCGGGAGGCTGATGCCTCCGCGGGGTGGGTGGCGATGGATGCCTGCTCGAAGGATGCGAGTGCCGCGGAGAGGGGGGAAAAGGAGGGGACCAAAAAAAAAAAAAGAAGCTAGGAAGGGGGAAAGGCAGCGCGGGAGGAGGAGAGGAGGCTGATGGAGGGTGTTACTCAGATGGCAAAGCCGCTGCTCTGGCCGGCTCGGTCCCATCCCCGCGCATCCTATATGAGCGCTGGCGCCAGCTGGCCGCGGCGCCGCAGACGGGCCGGGGCGCGCAGGGCCGGCGGCCGGGCCAGCCAATCCCGCCGCCCCACACCGCCCCCAACCGCACCCCCGGCCCCAAACCTAGCTGGCCCGGGGGGCGGGAGGGGGGGGAGCGCGGCGCAGACCCCCTCCTCCGCCCCTCTTCTCCCGCCCGCAGCATCCTCACCCGGCAGCGCTGTGGGGGCTTTCCCCTCTCAGGCGCTGCAAACCCTTGCGGGGCGGGGACGACAAAATAAGGGGGGGGTTCCGTCGAGGTGTGCAGAGATGCGTGGGGGGGGCGCGGACGGGACCGGGGCGGGCGAGCGAGTACGGAGTGAGGGAACGGCTCGGCGGTGGGGCTGGCTCCGTCGTGTGCTGCCCGGCCGCGGAGCCACGGCTCCCAGCGCCGCCGCGGGGATGCCCGGGCTGGGGGATGGAAATGGCACCGGGGAGATAAATGCCCTAAAATTCCCTAAATCAGGCACAGCAGCGTGTAGCCGGGACAAACCCCATGCATGGGGTTCCCATCGCGTTAGTTTGAAATAACTGTCTGAATCTGTACAATCTTTAAAAACAAATATATTCGAGGCTCCGCACCGGTTCTGGGGAGCCGGCCGTGGTGAGGAGGCCCCGGGCAGCGGGGCCGCTCCGGTCGGCGCTGCCCTCCATGCCTCGTCGTACAGGCTGCGGGTCAGGGACGGATCCTGACCTGCTCCCCGGCCTGCAGCACTCGGGCCGGGCCCGAGCTGGGGTTTGCTGGCGGCTGCGAGAGCAAACGGCCGGGCCCCAGGGAGCCGAGCTGGGCCGGAGCAGGAGAAGGGTGTCCGGGGACCGGCTGCAGCCTCCCCGGTGGGGCTGTGGCACCGCAACACTTTTTTTTCTTCTTCTTCTTCTCTTTGAAACAAACCCTTCTCCTCTTTCAAACAAACAAACAAACAAAACAACAACAGAAACCCAGCAAACAACAATCCCCCCAGCTTTAATATTGCAATTAATCGTGTGCTTTGGGACGGGGAGGAGAGGCGCAGCCCGAATCAACAGGCGTTTTCTGTGGAGTTGGCGACGCGTTTGATTGTAGCTGGGGGCGCGGGTCGGGCTCTTCCACCCCCGAAGGTGTGGATAAACCCGTCCGCTTTTGGGGCGGAAAAAAAAAATAATTAAAAAAAAATAATGATGATGGGAATGCCACAACCAACCCCACAGAGCGCGGCCGGGCGTTGCTTCAGGTCCCGTTTCACAAGCGCTCCCCTCCCGTTCCTCAGTCGCTGATTTCGGAGGAAAAGGGAAGCGCTCATCGCAATCCCTTCAGCCTCCGACCAGGACACAGGGCGAGGAAGCCGCCCCCAGCCCGGGGAGTGGGGTCGGGGAGCTGTGGAGAGCGGCCCCTCCGCCCGCCGGGCAGCAGCCGTAGCTCCAGCCCGACGGCGCGGCCGCGGCAGAGGCCGTGGGAGCCTGCCGGGGCCATGGGGCTGTTCCGGGCCTCGCTGGGGGGTGGAAGGAGAACGGGGCGGCTCTGGGGGGGATGCTGCTGCTGCTGCTGCTGCTACCAGGGCCGCCCCCGGGGCTGGTAGCGCTGGGGGCTGGGAGTCGGAGCCGGCCTCCCCTGGCCCGGGCGCCCCAGTCACTACGACGCCGGGGTTCTGACGTCACCCGTCGCTGCCAAATTCGCCAGGAAATGAACTTTAAAAAAAATAATAACAATAATAATAATACTAATAATGATGACGGTAATAGTAATAAAACTCCCTTTCCTCTCTGCGAAGCCTGTCTGTCCGGAGAGACACGGGGCTCCCTCCCCAACTATTCCACCACTACCACCCGTTGTTCTTCCCAAACCTCTCCCCAGGAGACCCCCAGCGTAGCCCTCCGTGGGGAGTCAGAGCGCAACCCATCGGGGCGAGGAAGCGGGGTAGGGTCCGAAGATTCCGTAGGCTGGGGTAGGGGGAGTCGGCATTTCTCCCCCTCCCTCCTGCACCCAACGATGGGTTGCCCCACTTCCCCCTGCCGGCCCCCTGTCCCCGGGGCTGCGCGGCGCCGGGGCCGCGGGGCCCCTCGCCCCCTCCGCCGCCGCAGGGTTCGCGAGCGGCGGGCCGGGCGGCAGCTCCTTCGTCGGCTGCCGAGCGCGGAAGGGGCGGTGGAGCTGGCTTCTCCCGGGACGGGCTGGTTGGTTGGCCCGGGCAGGCCGGGGACAGACGCTGGGCCGGGCTTGGTGGGAGAGGGGCCGGAGCTCGGGGACACAAGTGCCCCCCGCACTGCGGTGCGTGCCCGGGCGCCTTAGGCCGGAGGTGCCAGTGAGGAAAGGGAAACAAAACAAAACAACAACAACAACAACAACAACAACAACAACAAAAGGTAAAAGGCACTGAGAGAATCAAGGGAGCTCTCTCAAATAAAACAGCTTCTCCCTCCGAAGCGACTTTTTCCTCTATATGCACCAAAATCTTCCAAATATCCGGCCCAAAACGGTTTTTTTGTTTGTTTTTTTTTTTTTTTCTAAAGACGTGAGAGTATGAAATAAACGCAGGCGTTTGCAGGTAGGTTCTCTCGATGCTTCGCTGTACACGCAGCTCTGAGACTGCCAGGGCCGAGGTGCACCGTACGCGGGTGTTCCTCCCGCTGCAGTGAGGCCTCGGTAAACTGGTATCGCCCCGACTCCCCGTCGGCGACGGAGCCCAGCGCCTCTCTGGGCCCTTATTATTTAATTATTTTTTTTAATTTTTGTCGGTCTGC
>JANHGN010015289.1:53888-114427 GCA_024605025.1 Megaceryle maxima | reverse complement strand
CTGGATCTTCCATCCTCCTCCTAACTGCTATTGCTCTGGATCCTTCATCCCCCTCCTAACTGCTATTGCTCTGGATCCTTCATCCCCCTCCTAACTGCTATTGCTCTGGATCTTCCATCCTCCTTTGGCTGCCCTGTCGTGGAAACTCCCCATGTGTCAGACTGTGGCAGGTCTGGTAGCAATGCTGGTGGTCCCAGGCTGCAGGTGGCAATAGCCAGCTGGCAGCAGATAGCCCTGCTCCTTGTTTGCCCAGCAGCATCCAGCAGGTACAGAAGGTTGCTGAGCTTCCTACTCGCACTCTCATTTTGCTCAGCCCCTTTGGTGGCACCTTTGTCCATGACAAAGAAATGTCTCACTAGGAACTGGGTAGACACTACTGTGCATTTACATGAGCAGCTCCCAGACACACATTTACATCACCCTTTGCTTGCTACCAGCATCGAGGAGATGGTACCCAGAGGTAGTGGGCTCCAGAGCCCAAGCTGCGATGTCCCTGCCTGTGCCACATGCTCTTCCCATCTGCGTGGTTTGAGAGCATCCTCTCTGGCAATGAAATAACCACTTGGCTTCCCAGGACACAACCATTCGTGTGACCACAAGAAGCAATGGGGGGAAGAGCCATCCTCACTTTACAGAGGGAAAGCCACTGGCAGGGAAGAGTCCTCAGCTGTCAGTCTGCCTGGAAAGGGGAATATGGAAATAGGAATTTTCTTTCTCTTTCTTTCTTGATATGTTTTATTACCATTGCTTGTTAGGTGGGGGGAGGTAATAGCCTTTATTACAGCAGTGGTACAAGACAGACATGTAACTCAAACACAACGAATGGCAAGTTAAAGTGTGTCACTTTTAATGACAAATTCATAAGGTTTCAGTGTCTCTGGAGGGGGTCTTGCTGGATGAGTTCTTACTGCTGAGCAAAAATAAGTGTTAGACCTAGAAATACGAGTAAGAAAGGGGTGTTTTTCCCATGGGAGTAATCAGTTAAGAGTTAATTTCAGACAGCAAGAGAAGTTTCCCTTCACCCTGTACGGTCTGGACTCCCTGCTCCTGCCCAGGCTGACCCAGCCCCACATCACAACACCCCGTGTGCTGGCTGAGCTGTCCTGTCAACCTGGGGACAGACATGGGCTGGGGGGCCCAAGCCACACAGTGTGGAGCAGCCCCCTCCTCGCCCACCCAGGCACCCCCTGGGCACTGCCAGGCTCCTCTCTAGGGGCTGTTCTGCCATCGATAAGCACTAACCAGCCTCTGTCCCGCCGGGCTCCAGCTCCGCCGCTTCATCAGGTAATATCCAGCCAAGCCCAGGAACGCCAGCATGAGTCCAGATGTGACCAAGGCGATCAGGGTCTTCTGAGAAAAGTCCTGGTGGTTCCTCACGTTCCCCCGTTTAAGGGATTTGATTCCAAACTGGAAAAAACACCAAAGAGAGCCAGGAGTCTGACAAACAGGAAACATGTGCATCTGCTGAACAGGCACCAGCCTTAGAACAATGCTGCTCTTCACCTCCTTGGTAAACCTCATGTAAACAAACCACGCTTTGCTACCCAAGCTCCTGAGCTTTGCACTTGCCCTGTGACCAATCCCATCCTCATGGGCTCATTTCCATCCCAGAGTCTTCTGTGGCACAGGGAAATTTCCTCCCTTGTGCTCAGGCGCTGAGATTTAGAGGGAGCACCTGCACGGCTGAAGTCTCCTCCTGCTCTGCGGCGGCCGCTCTCTTGGCTGCCATTGCCACAGGCACTTGGAGAGCGGCCTCGCTGCAGTGTGGAGAGGAGGAATTCATCACGTCAGCGTGGCACTTTGAAGAAGCAGAGCAGCAATTGCATCCGAGGAGTTATTGCTGGGATCTAGCCCTTTCTTAAGAAAATACTATGGAATTCTACAGTAATTAGTTCAACATTTCTGCCTTTGGTGGTTGTACCGGTGTTCTGATGGTGCACCACTGCACATCTGGTGGTTGGCTTCAACCATCTCATGTGCCAGTGCTCAACAAATGCCTCTGAGTTGGAGGCAGGTTCAGGTCTCAGACATCTGCCCCAGCCTTAACTGACCCACTGAAAAAAGTCCCCTTTCTCCAGCCACTCAGGCCACACATTTTTTCCAGTTGAATTTAAGAAATTTACCTTTTCCCACTGAGACTCCTGGAGCATGTCTGTAGCAGGATCTGCAAGGTTCAAAACAGGAGAGGCATGTTACATAGAGGATCACACTGCAGCTCATGTCAGCATCAAAGAGCCTGACCACTGCTGAGCACGGAGGAGCTGTGAGCACATTTGCTGCTCTGGAGGCAACGCCATGGCTCTGGGGATCTCGCAAGATGCCAGAAGACAGAGCAGTAGTTGCAGTGAGAAGTCTCCTCCCAGGCTGTAGCTGAGGATTTGTGTCCCATGGCCTCTCCCCACAAAGAATCCAAGTTTTCCCACTGCCCACATCAAGCTCATTACCCAGTGGTCTCACTGACAGCCAACGGAATGGGCTCCACTGACCTCTCTCACCGACGAGGATGAGGAGCAGACAGTCACGGTCCACCTCGGATTTAGCGAGTTTAATCTGGCAGGGGGAGGGGACAGGGTGGGTGCTCTCCTCACATATTGCACTCCATAATTCCGATCCTTTCATCTCTAAAAAATGTTTCTGCAAAATTTGAGAGCAAACAGCTGTTAAGCCAACCAAACCAACTACTTCTCCATCTCAGCGACGCCGGTGATACGACCGGTAGCGTTGGGCATTCACCCTTCAAGTTTTGGTGGCTCATTGGTGCTGTGTGAAGCTGAGCAGAAGGAAGAAGTGACAGCACTGGGCAAGGTGTCAGCCCTTCCCCTCCCTCTTCACCACTGCGTGGGCACCAATGCCAACACCTAGAGGATGGAGATGCTGATTTCTTGTTTCTTCGCTTAATGCGAATTAATTAAATGAAGCCTTTATTAGCGACGCTTGCAAATGGCATTTAAACAAAGCTAAATTTAGGGTCTGGGTTGCACGGCAAGTGCCTCTGATTTTTGGACTGACACAGCCGTCTGAAGAGCCCTATTGTTTCAGAGTCCCAGGCAGGAGCTTGGGAAAGGAGGGAAATAACAAAGAATCGTTGAGCCTTCCTGTTTAGGAAATGTCTTCGATGTTTTTGCTAGGTTGCTGATCAAAGGCTAGGCTAAAAAAAAATACAAATTTCTCACATTTTAGAGCTGAACTGACTCTTGTGTGGAAGAGGAAGAGTGAGGAGCTGCAGCCTTTCCCGTCTGTGGGCCAGTTTCTGTATCAGACAGGATAGGCTTTCTCCTTGGGTCTATTTTCAGCCACACTCAGGCTTGGAGACAGAGCCCATAGTTGCTGAAAGACATTATCAGCTTCCCTAACATCCTCCCAGCTGGGGACATCATCCGAGCCGTGCCCACCCCCCTGAGACAGAGATCAGCTCTGTCTGAATGCCCCGTCCTTCTCCTGCTCTCCACTCACTCCCCAGGAGGTTCCCACCAACGTGGGGCTGCGAGAGAGGAGCAACCCCTCTTGTCTTGCAGAGCTGTGCAGAGCCAGGCTGCTCAGTGCCTTCCTCTCCTTGCCTTAGCATTTCCTCAGCATTGTGCTCAGATTGCCACATCCTCTTAGCGTACAAAACTGCAGAAACTTATCCACGGGAGAATAACAAACAAATCATTTTCAGCTGTTTCTATAGAGCTTGGCTTGGGGTGAGAAAGGCCAAGATGGAACAAGAGACCCAAGTGTGTATTTTCCTTTCTCTGCTGTGGAAAGAACTCATCGGAGTGTCAGAATTTCCCTTTGCAATTAGCTGCGCTGGGTGCCAGCTTATTGCTCATTTGCTTTGGGAAAGGCCAGCAGGAAAGCGGGACACGGTGCGGTCCCTCCTATCTGCTCTCCTCGCAGATGCTCTTATCTGGTTCCCAGGTTCAGCAGCTGCTGAGCCTGACCTGGTTTTTCCCACTCGGCGATTGCTGAGGTGAAGGCAGGGGAGAGTTCTGCTGTGGGGTGAGAGCTCCCAGATAAAACACGGTTGGAAGTGGGGCTGCTTGACTTGTTTCACCTGCTTAAGAGGGTGTGCAACTAGATACGTCTCTATAGGATATTCTGCGTGCTATAAATGCATCTGTTTGTGTTTGTGCAGGTATGTAACCCATGCACAATGTGTCTAAGCCCTGCGCCCAGGAGGTGCTGTTCCCACTAGATGGCATCTGTGATCAGAATCACACCCTCCCGGAGGAGTTCCCCTGGGAATTCTTGCTCAAGTGCAGCCCCTGCAAACAGGAGCGAGTCTAAACGCCATTGAATCACCAATTTGCAAGGACAAATTCACTCATCCTAAGCGGTGGCAGGATGGCTGACCAGCAGAAATACAGATAATCATGGTCATTTTATACCCAGGGCATTGCCAAGTCTGTTGTCCCACAGATGCAGCTCCATCTGCCCTCTGGTACAGGTTGTACCTCCAGAATGAAAGGTTTCTTGCCTCTCACCCACAACAGTGTCTCAGCCAGACCCTCTTCTGCTGTTATAGGTCACATTTTTGGTGCACAAGGCCAAGGGCAGTTACAGAGAGCTTAGGATTCCCTTAGGAGTCAGTGCAGAAGGGGACACTGATCAGCCACCCATGCTCCTGCAGATGCCCAGATTTCTTTCCTAGGGCAGCTGGCAAGACAAAAAAAGGCACTCGAGCTCCCAACAGGGCAGAGGAAGAACAACAACAAAGGCAATTTCCCGTTAAACATGGTGGGAGATACTTTAGGAGCTAAACCGAGCCCAGCTCTTAATCATGAAAAAGGCAGTTTTATGCAACCAGGAGGTTGCATTTCCCCTGGGAGTGCTGTGATCGTCCCTTTGGGATCCTCCTGGGACTGCTGCGATGATCCTCACCTCCAACAGTTTGGCACAGCTCAGATATTCTGCCCTAAAGATAATGGTGTGAGCTCCCCACCCCAAACTGACCCCCCCCAGGTATTGTGGGTGACCCCATCACCACAAGCCTGAGGAACCTGCTGGAACCTGCCCTTGGCTGTTTGCTTGCAGCCCCCTCCTCCTGCATGTCCCCACCCCTTGGACACACGTGGCCACCCCAGGCTGCAACTCACACAACTGTTGGACTCGTTGAGCTGCAAGCAGATGGCTCCAGTGTCACTCACTTCTTTGACATTGTGGCATGTGATGGGCTGGAAGGAAAGACACACAGTGGTGGTATCAGTGAACTGGCGGGGGGTTGGGATATAAATTCAGCCTCTTCATTGTCCCACAGCCCATGGTGCCCAGTCACATCCTCACCTTTGGGCTGTCCCTGGCCGTGTGCAGTGGCGTGGTGGCAGCTGAGATGGGAAGATGGCCCAAGGTGGCAGAAGAGCTCATCAGAGCCTCTGTGGACCCTGGGGTTTTCGTCATCGTGCTGGGTTGTGTCTCTGGGGTCTTGGTGGTGAAGACTTCTTGGCTCACGTGGTCTAGGTCCGAGGAGGTGCTCAGTGGTTGTGTGGGGACTCTGCTGGGCTGTGGGCTCGTCCCCTTGTTGCTGGTCCCCAGGGAGGTGGGGCTGGATGTCAGGGACCCAGTTGCAGCTTCAGTTTCAAAGAAATGCAATGAAAAGGATACATGAGAAAGCTTAAGTCCTCTAAAATCAGTGCGTGGCATTGCAGTGACTGAAGTACAATATTGATTTGTCATAGCCAGAGGTACCAGAACGTGTTACTGGCTGTGTAAGAAATGCCCATTAGACTTGCTTCACTTACCTAATTGTTACATGCGCTTCATAATCTGTTTACAAAGGGCTAATTTCCTGGGCATCCTCAGCACGGATGCCATTGCCCAACCTCCCTGCATCGCCCGCCTCTCCCCCTTGACCCAGAGTCTTCAAAAAGATGTACTGATTTCAAACAGCGCAAGAGAAAGGCACTGTACATCTGTGAAAGGCTCTGTATATCTCTGCAAGCGGCCCTGCTTCAAAGCCCTTCAGAGGCTTGGCCTCTTAGCAGACAGGCTGGCAGACCTCTGATGGGTGCCATTTCCTGAGCAAAGAACAGATATGTCCAGATAAAAGCTTAATGAGCATTTTGTCCTATCATCTCTTGGCTGGTCTGAAAAGGATGTGTCTAAGCTGCCAGTCCTGAAGACAGCAGCGTTAGGTTGCCCTGGGTGGGACTTTTTGAACAGGATTAAAGCTTTTGACCATTCCATCAGGCTCCTTTTCGAGAGCACAACCCATGCACCAGCTGTGCTGTTCCTTAGGGCAAGCCTGTGCACTTGATACATCTGTTTATTAATGCAAATCCTACCAGGAATCCCAGGGGAGCGATTACCAGACATCCCTGGCGTTGGCTCAGCACTGCTGGGGGGTCCGGAGGCTCCAGGGGCTCCAGGGGCTGCCACACTGCTTTTTGTCTCCGTGGCTGCCGGCGTGGGGGTGGCTGTTGGGCTCCCCGAAGCATTACCTGGGGACAGAGGAAGGCGTTAGGGGCTGACCTCCCCCCATCCCAGCCCCTCAACCCTGCCTGCCCCTGAGGGTCCCCACGGGCAGGGCAGGGCAGGGTTAGCTGCAGATTCACTTTCTTCTTGCTCCAAAATGTCAGGCTGCCTTAGAGCTCATGGGGGAGCAGCTCAGAGACTAAACATTTCATCTGGATGAGTACCAGACTTCGGTGCAGCCCTTGCAGGGGCTGTGGGAATCTTTGGGTGGTGGTAGAGAAGGAAAGGCTCCTTTCTGCCCTCATCTGCCCAATCCTCGGGCTTAGCGGGGGATGCACAAGGTTCTGCACAAAGATGGATTTCATAGTAGTTTGGGTTTATAATCCTTGGAGGAAAGACTCAGGCCTTGGAAGCGATCACTCGTGTGCCTCAGGAAAAATAAGTTGGATTTGCAGTTGCAGGCACAATCTCAAAGTAAATAGAAACATTCCCATTGGCTTGGGATCAGCTCTGACTCATGAGCAAAAACATCTTTGGAGGTAAAACAGAATGTTTGGAGAACAGTTTGCTGTTCTAACTTAAAGTTTATATATTGCTTCCTGGTATGTTACAAAGATGACACTTGGAGCTTTCCCTTCTGAAATGAACGATATGAGTCAGTTAAGATGATTTTCTTCCCATTTTTTTAACCTTCTCTAGTTTTAACATCTATTTCCACTTTTAACAAACAGCTTCAGTCTCCCCTCCAGGGCTGTTGCTGTTTAAGATTCTTATCAGAATCAGAAAGAGAAAATCATACAAAATACATTGTTTCATTTATATTTCTGCTCAGGAGAGCCTGAGTGCCAACAAAAGTTACTTCATCCTTTCAAACGACTCATCGAGATGGATCAGCACTGACAGGTCCTGATCAGCCACTCAGCGCCGGCATCAGGGCAGCATCCCCTGCCAGTCCAACGCACATTCACCGAGTGCTGCAGTATCCAGCACCTCAGTATTGTCCTGGCAGGGGTTTTCCTCCATTGGGATGTCAGTGCTTTGCTGGATCATGTCCAGAGAATCTGGATGGTTTATGAAAAGCAAAGACTGAGATCACTGAAGTTTATTTTGGCAGTGGGTGGCAGCAGGCAGAGCTGCTTGGCTGTTCCTGCAGCCGGTGGGTGGTTGTAGTGGAGGGTTCTGAGTGGGGAGAACACCCCAGCATGCTCCCATGGGTTTGCTTGCACTCGTGGATCCCATCCCATTGCATCCCATCCCAATCCCATCCCATCCTGTCCTATCCTGGCCGGGCTGCAGCTGCTCTGGGTGCGAGAGCACCGGGGGAGGTGGGGGCCCTGCCGAGAGCTCAGCGCAGGTGTCTGGATCTGGGATTTCAGTTCTGGCAAAGCTTTTATTTAAGGGAGGTGTTTCTTCTCTCCAAGACAATTCAGTTCCAACTGGTTAAAGCACCAAGTTTTTCTGAAGAATTTGAACAAATCAAAAGCAGGAGCCATGACTGCATGCCCAGAGTAATGAGTAACACAAAGTTAAAGCCACGCTTTGCACACAGCGTTGTGTTTGCATGCACAAGAGCAGGAAACTTTACATCACTAGAACAATGCAGCACCTGGACTTGACCTCCCCAAGTGCCACAGCCACCCAAGCACCTTTGAACTATTCCAGATGTTTGTAAAGCACCAGAGGTATTTCTAATCAAAGTCCTTTCACCACTGAATATCGTAAGTTGAAGCCTGGATTATTGCTCAGTGTAATTTGTGAGAAGAACCATCACATAGTATTTCTTCCTTTTATTGCAGCATATGCAGGCACTTTTATAGAAAACATAGCTAAAGTTTTTTGAAACTTTAGGACTCATGAGATAAAGAATGATCCAGATGTGGGCTGGATAATCCACATGGTGCTCAGCTCAAGTGAGTCATTTATTGCACTATGCGTTTTTACTAACTTTGCTAAAACTTGTCAATTCATTAGTATTAAGGGTTTGAGAGTTTAAGCAAAACCATTTATTAACCTCAGCAAAATCTTTCCCTGGCAGTGCCAGCACATCCAGGAGTGAAAGGGAGCAGGTATCCGAAAGAAAAGTGCACTTTGCTGTACCCATTGTCGTCACCCGCCTGGCTTTAATAGTGCCTCTGATTTTTAAAGCTGTTTTAATAATGGGGCTTAGAAAGTTGTCTCGGCTTAAATCACATTCAAAAAGCAACAATACAAATGTTAAAGTAGTTGACTTGGTCCAACACTCACCCCTGAGCACTAAACCAGGACCATAGAAGGCAAAACTCTGTAGTGGGAAAGGCTCAGGAAACAGAAGAGAAATTCCCATTGTCTGAGAGCTACTCTGCACCCGCAGCAAGTTAAACACGAGGGTTTTCTCCCCTGCACATCCATCCCTGCAAAGCAGCCCCCAGGGGACTCCCAGACAGGAATCCCACCTCCTTTGGCGACACTGGATGAAACCTGAATCTCCTGGTGAACCTTTCACCGGCTGGGTGCCTACTTCAGTGCTCTGACACAGAAACCCTGTGCCGGGAGAGTTTCCCGAACCCTTCCGTGTGTTTAACAAAGTCTTTTCCCGAGATCAGCCCATGCAGCAGAAGGGCTGGGGCTGAGCAAAGCACTGCCCGTGACCTGGCACCACGGCACCCCCGGTACCAGCGCTCGGAGAAGAGGAGGGTGAGGAACTGGAGGACACGGAGCTCGGAAGCTGCATCCAGCCCAAGCTTCCCACAGCAGCTCCAGCTGCATTACTCATCCCTTCCCAGTTTTACTGCTCTCAGCCATGTGGCAGGAATTCAAGCGGGTGGAGCCCTCTTCCCTCTGGAAATATCTGATAAAAATCCCTTCCCTCCCCCTTTTCCTTATCCCAGGCAGGATATGGGTGTGGGGCCTCAGTCACACAGGGCAGGGGGCTGTAGGGAGCCCCTCGAGCCCCTGCACTGAACCCCAGCTCCTGGACCAAAGTTTGCCATGAACTTGGGGCCTCCTCAGCAGCTGGGAGCTCCTGGGGAGCCCAGCAGCGTCCTGGGAACTGAGGTTGCTCCTGGCTCGAGCAGTTATGATGTGCAGCCCTCTAAAGGACATTAAACTCAAGTGGCTGTGAGTTTTAAAGGTCCTTTTTTTCTCCCTGATTTTTAGAACGTTTCTGGGTTGTGCAAAAGGAATGAAGGAAAGAAAGAACGCTTTAAAACGACAAGAAAAGTGATTATTTTAACAGATCAAGTTTGGCAGAGGTGAATAAAAGAAAAAGAAAAAAAAAAAAGATAAAATAATAAAAAAAGAGAAAGTGTATTAGGAACAAACAGACTATCTGCTGTCTTTCCCACGTACGTGCTGAGACAAGCACAGGACAGCTCTCCACGTGCTTTGTCAATACCCAGTTTTGCCACCAAAAGCCTCTCGCAGCATCGCGCTGCGGCACAGGCAGAGAGGTCTTGAGTGGCCTGGGAGCATCAACTGCTCCGCTGACCAGGGATGGGCATGAACCTCCCCTACCCCATTTGCCACTCAGCAGTTCCCCAAAGGATCAGGGAAAGCTCAAAGTGAACGTTTCACGTGTGATTCACTCTCTGGATGAGGCTGCTCAAGGCTCTGGGGTCCAGCTGCGGTTCGCAGCTCCTTGGTACCCAGCCTCCATCCTTCCCCCACGTGGCATTTGCAGACTTGCACCCAGCCCAGCGTGCTATGGGGTTGGGTTTTTCTCCTTGTAAAACACGTGGCTTTAGCTGAAGGTGACCTGGGGGCAGGCAGTCGGTCATGCCACCCTTGGCAGCTCTTCCAGGAGCCAACCTGAGCAAAAAAACCTCAGAACTGGGATTTCCATCAGGAGCTGCACAATTGAAACCTTCATTTAATTCATTCGGACTCCCTGGAGAGGTGAGGAGAGTGCCAAGCCCCGGGGTGAGCTCCCTGGTCCTCCTCTACTCTGCACAGCAGCTACAGTGAACAGAAATAAACCCCTTCCACTTTCCAGCGAGCGCTACTAAAGCTCTGTAATATCCTGCAGAACCGTGGAGTGCTGGCAGAAGGAATGACAATTTGCAGCATTAAACCCCCTGCGCCTGGTAGCTTTGTCTTTACAAAGGCAAAGCTTCTTATCACTTTTTGTATTACTTTCGTATCACTTTTGCTTTGTACTACAAGGAGCTCGGGTTTTGCATTTCAGGTAAACACTGTTGTCTTACAACCTCCCTCGCCGCTCGCTTCAGCCCACCCAGACAATCCTGAATTTCATTTCTCTCAAATAAAATCGTGTGTTTTTTCCCTTCCTGCAAAATTACCATAGACTGGAGGGTCAGGCACAGCAGCTCGGGTGAGCAACGTACCTTGGCAGCAAAGGGAACATCAAAGGAGCACCGTGAAACAGAACAACAAAATACAGCAAATTCTTTCAATAGATCTGGATGCTCACGTTCGTGTGAGTGAGGAAAAATTACACTTGAGAAGACACCCCCAGGTTCCTGGCTCCTGTCCCAGCACACTGTGCGGCACACGGAGCGCTGCTTCACTTTTTATCACTTTATGGTTGTTGGTTTTGGGACAAAACTGATGATATTTCCCTAAAATATAACCCTTTAAAAAGTACTACCTAGAGAAAAATCTCTGTATTATTATTCGCTTTTTCATATGATGAATATTTGAAGAGCTGGAATAGGAGATTTTAATATTTATGGAGATTCATTTGATTTTCAGCAAATGTTTAGCTCCTACCACAAAACAAGTCAGGCTAATTTACACCGGTGCAGCCTGAGAAACGGCTTGAACTGTGGCTGCACTCCCCAGCTTTACGTGCTGCTCTCGCATCTGCTGGCTTATCTGTAACGTTATAGGGAGCAGTTCTATCCCAGTTCCTCTCCTGTTCAACCCAGCAGCACTTTCCATCTGCAGCACAGCGCTGTGACTGTGGTGGCCGGGTCGCCTGATGCGGTGCTGGCTGTGAAGTGTCACTGCAGTGTGGAAACTGCCATCTCCCCTAAACACTCAGTAAATTCCATCCCCCCAAGCTGCTCTCAGAAGTTATAACGAAGTTACCCCATGCACCAGTCCCACTGTGGTTTCTCAGGGCTTGTAACCCTGGTATGCGCTGCAGTCAATACTCACCAGCCAGCTCCACTACACAGAACACAATCCAGCAAAGCTGCCTCCACTTCATTCTTTTTAAACTTCCCCAGAACAGCATTCCTGCTCCTGGCTCCTGCTACGGCTGGAGCTGGCTGTGACAGCTCTTGGGTTTTCAGTCCTGCTGCAGCTCTGAGCTCATGCAGCTTGGTTTTAGTTCAAGCCTTTGAGATCACTCGGTTGTGGGGTGGGTTTCTCTTCAGGGGTTGTGCTTATGGTTCAAGACTGTGAGGTGGAGTTTCTCTGATTTGATTTCACAGTTTTATATGGTTCATGGCAACCTCACTATCACTTAGGTAATTTTCTCCTCCCCACTTTCCTGCCAGCCCTTCAAAACAAACAAAAGCGGAACCTTCTCCCCAGCAAAGGAACCCAAAGCCTTTGCTGGGCTTAACTCTTTCCTGAGAGCCTCTTGCCTTCCCCTTGAAGTGAAGGCAGGGATGCTGCCTGCTCCAGCTGGAAGGAAGGAGCGCGGTGGAGCCTGCTGCTAAACTTCCCTTGAAGCAAAGTAAACACAAGCTGATGAGAGCACAGGAGTGGAGAAACCCCAGGTCCAGCCACGGCTGGCGAGCCCCATGCACAGTCCCAGGGCTGTGCTGTGGCCAGTGCTGTGGAAAGGGGAACTCTGAAAACTGGCTTCAGAATTGGAAATTTTCTCAGCAAATTAAGCAAGGAGCTCAAGGATGTGAAATCATCACTGACCTGAAGAGAAGTAACTCCATTAGCTTCACTAAATTGACTTTGGTCAAACAGAGAGCATGAATGAAATGGTTTAGTGAAAGTCTAGGGGACAGAAAAACCCACAGGCAAAAACTTCTGCGTAAAAGCTGCAGCAGAAGAGGGACTCGAGACTAATAAATAACTTCCTGGAGCTCATTTCCATTAATAACGCATTATAGAAACATTAAAAACAGCATAGAAATACTGACTTCAGTTTTATTACCAGGCTGAACTTTACCAAGTGGAAATAGTTGGTCCTGACTCTGGTTCTCCAGCGGCTGCACCACAGGCACACGTGGGACCAGCTCCGGAACTGGCAGGATGAGGGATGCTCTGCAGCAGGCAGCAAACGGGGCTGAGCCAATGAATCCTAACATGGCTTTAAAGAAACATGAGTATTTCCAAGAGTTATGGTTGGTTTTTAAAAATAACTATTTTTTTTATTTTATTTTTTTAACTTAAAAATACTTCGGTGTTTCCATTTCTTGATTTTTATGTCTGAGGACACCAAAGGCAACAGAAATGTCTTAGTAATAATTTTGGCCTTTGGGGATAAATAAGAAAAAAATAAAAGATATGAACACTTTGGAAACTAACTTCCAGTTCAGTTTGAATTCCTCCTTCTTGTTTAAAGCTGAATGATGCAGTCTCTAAAGGAGTCATTGCTAACAGGAAATCAGAAATGAGGTGTCCAGGAAAAAAGCTATGGAATAAGGAGCATCTTTTTATGGATGCCTCCATTACACTTCTATAGTTGTAAGGCTACAGCCAGCAAAAGGATTAAAAGTAATAATAATAATATAAAATAACAGGGTAGAATTATGTATAAAGAAACCTTATAAAAAAACCACAAACAAACAAACAATCATTGGCATTTAAAACCCATATAAACCCAAATAGCATTGCATGTGTACACATTTATTGTTACAATGAAATCCCAGTGGCTTTTGTTTTAAGCATAGGACAGGGATTGGACAAGATGATGTTTAAAGGTCCCTTCCAACCCAAACCTTTCCGTGATTCCATGACAGGAAAACGTCTCTTGGAAGGAAACATCTGCAGCTAAGAAATGTGCTCTGACATCTATATAAAGATTTCTATTATGTTCAGTAATCTACTGCTGAATGGCAGAGCTATACAGCTCTAACACAGACCAGCATATCCCAGTAAAATATGGTCTAAAACATGGTATAAAACCTGAGTGGACACAACTCAGCTGCCTCCAACAGCTCCCACCAGGCATTTTCTCTTTATTCCCCTCTCTCACACACACACGTTGGGAAACGTGTGACTCAGGGTCGCAGGCAGAGCAGTTTAGAAAATATATTCAAAAACTGAAATGAGAAAAGTGGAGTGAGGTAAAGGTCCTGTTTAAGTAACAGATTTTCTTTCTTTCTCTCTTTCTCTTTCTCTTTCTTATTAAAGTGAGAATTTGGGTTGAATAACAGAACTAAAAAAAAAAGTTGAAATTTCAAAGTATCAGCCACTGGGAAGCCATAAGACCATCTGTTGAGGACCAGCATCCTGAAAGGCACCATGAAAAGCTGCTGAGCTGCCTCTGGCAGGGCAGGGCTCGGCACCACTCTTGCACAATGAAAGCAAAAATCTTAGAAACACTTACAAATTTTGTTCTGGTACTAAATATGCATGAACCATAGGAAAAGAATAAACCAAACCAGCTTGTGCTGAGCCCCTTGTTTGCACGGGAGTTGCAGAGGAGCTCTGGACCATGGTGCAGCCCCAGGGTGGGTCCCCAGCAGCGGCTGGTCCTTCTGTGCCCCCCAGCCTTGGTTTCCTGCCATTCTCCTCCAGCACTGCTCTGGGCTCCTGAATGAAAGAAACCAACAGAATCATCCGGGTTTGGCTGCCGGTTGTGTTTCACCTTTCAAAAACAGACTAAAAATAGAGACCTGGGCTAAAAATAGACGATGGCCGGGTCTGACAGACGGCAAGCACGGGAAGCTCCTGGGTTTGGTTTCCAGTAGAAGTCAGGCTGCATATAAATGGCATTCCCTGTGTCAGAGTGGCAGGGTTTCATTAATACTTATGCCCACTGGGTGCACTGAGTATGTCAGACCGTGCCTTAGAACTCATTTTCAGGCAGTGCCTCAGCTAAGCTCGGCACAACAGCTAAATCTGACATATCCTCAAATGAAGAACCAAAACAAAACACCCAACTGAGTTACTTATTAAGATTATTCCTTAACCGAAAGCACTGTTTTCAGAGGATTTTAGAAGAGAGACCTGGAGATGCTTCCACCCATCCAACCACTCTGCTTTTTGACCCTCAGCCGTTGCTCCCACACAGGCATCACTTTGCTCCCTGTCGGGGACCCGTGACAGAAGGTGGTGGTGGGACCCTGGCTGCCTCCAGCACAGCACCAGACCTCCAGCAAGGCTGACCCAGCCTAACCAGGAGCAGGTCAGGCTTTGTTGCCTGATGTCCATTCGTAGTTTCAGAGATGTTGTGAAGTGGGCAAGCTCTTCGGCTGGGGGGAGGTGTGTCTGTACAGCTCCAAGCGTATTCCAGATATTCAGGATATCCAGCTGTAACCAGGCTCTTCAGTTATTTCCGCTTGTTTATTCAATGAGCGGATGATAACACCTTTTTTCATTCATAGGACTCTCCGTTTCAACCTCTGTTTAAAGTGACTCGAGCACATGGCAAACTGTAGAATTATTTCCTCCTTTCAGACCCCTAACAAATTTTTATAGTTAAATATTTAAAGGCCAAAATAAGAAACATGCACTTGAATTATCTCGAAGCAGAGTGCATCAGCTGTGTAACATTAACAACGGCTGAGCCAGCTTCAACTAAACATTTACAGGGATCAAGTGTCCAAGATTCAAACAGCACGGTGATGAAGGCTTGTTCACATAGGCTGGGAATTTGCCCAAGTGTTTAAGGGTGATTTAATTTAATTGTGAATGATGCAATAGACATATGGCTAGGAAGTTATATGCCAGGAAGCATGTTTTCTATAAGTATTTTAGCAGGCAGATGGCATACAATAGTTTTGGAGTAGTCATTTCCTCACCTCTTAAAAGCTGCTATTTTGGACAGATGAAATAATTCCCACCATCCTCCCAGGACACCAGCGCTGCTGGCCCAGAGGATATGCAACATAAGAGGGCTGTTTCTGTACAAAATCTCATCAAATAAATCAAACCTTACACTCACCTATCCATTGCCATTCAAGACTTTCAAAGCAATTTAATAACTTTCCCACTTAAATCGAAAGCGAGTGAGCGTTGAACACTTCCCAGCACTCCCACCGCACGGCTGAGAGCAGAAGCACGTGGAGAGAGGCCACGCCACAACTAAACCCCCAAATCCGAATGTTTTGCATCTCAACCCTCAGCCTTAGCAACCAAACCACACCACTTCCCAGAGAGACCAACACTTTCTGGAAATTACAGCCCCTCTCCTGCGTGCGCTGCGCTCAAGCCTCCAAAGAACGGCTGCGGGAGGTCCAGCTTTCGGGAGCGGTACGAGCATCCCTGTGCCTGGATGGGGCAAGAGAGCTAGAGCAGAGTATGAAGCTGCAAATAAAAGGATAGCTGAGTGAAGCTTGGGTTATTTCTCTTAGTAAAGCTTCTAAGACGCTGTTGGGATGACATCTCCCTTGTGTTAACAGGGATCAAATGCCTGCCCTGTGGGTGTTCCTGCGATGGCAGGGGGGTTGGACTTGATGATCTCCAGATGTCCCTTCCAACCCCTGCCATTCTATGATCCTATGAAATCCTGACCAGGGCTGAGCAAAGGGAACTCCCGGACACAAACTCTCTGTTTCCAGCAGGCAGATCATGAGGAGCGAAGTGATTGCAATTCATCTAAGAAAGGGCAAAGAGCTCGATCTTCCCTAATATTACCATCCTCATGGCAATTTCCTTAACAACTTGCCATCTATTTGTTTTATTGTGTTTGGGTTTGCACGTTATTGTATTTATATTGTAACTCTTGGGGCAGGAAATGCTTCCTTCAGTAATGTTTGAGAAACTATACCCTGAGACCCCTAGCAAGGCATCCTTTGGGTAAAGGCTGACCTGGAGAGATTGCTGCCTCTACTTGTACATCAGAGCTACATCTGCTTCTCTCCCACCTCTGGAGGGACCTCCCTGTGTGTGCCATGGGTGCACTGCCCTCCATCACAGGAGGATGCTGGACCAGACCTCTCTTGTCCCTTCACCTCACTTTTACCTACAACTGGAAATGAAGATTCCCTCCCTCCTTTGTAATCTCAAAGGAAAAATTCCTGCTTCAGCAAAGAGCATGCAGCTCGTCTGGGCTCTTAAATTTACCTCTGAACTGCGTACACGGAGCCTTTAATAACCATCACTTGTGAAAGAACGCTGCCTTTCTACACCACTATTTATCTAGGTGTTTGCATTCTTTATCTAAGTCTTATTTAAATACAGTTCTCAGAATTAGAGACCAAACACATATATCTTTTTTAACTTGGGCAAAGTCTTGCCTCTTCGTAATCTCTGCAACTGCACTTAATGGGTGCCTTGCTATTTATTACCCCCTTGCACAGCCACTGCTTATTCATTTACACTCAGAGTCATTCCTCAGGGAGACACAGCTGAAAAAAACCACAACAAACCAACCCCAAGAATATCAGACTTCTCATCTGTAGATCATACATCTTATTTTAAAAAGCTTTTTGGAAAAAAAAAAAAAAAGAAAAAAAGGAAAAAAGGAAAAAAAAAAGAAAGAGAAAAGTATGGTTGGTGCAGCTATAACACCCTGCTAATAAAAGTGGTATATTAAAACAAATTGCTTAGGATGATTATTCCACTAAAATCAATATCTTCCAATAATATAGCAAATATGAAGCAGACACACTGTGTTCAGGCAGACCATATGGTGGATAGATCGCTGCACAGTTTTATGCCTTAAACTTTTACTTCAAGATTGTTGGTTCAAATCTAATCAAGGCTGTGCTCATTTGCTACCTTCTGTCTGTTCAGCACTTCGTAGGATATTACTAGGTCTTTAATCGAGTTTTAAGGGGCAGGCTACAATGTAAATCAAGTCACTTAAGCATTTTTTTCCATGAAACTGTTCCCCAGTTGCATATTTTCCACAGCAATACCGGAGATTGAATGAGTCAGAAGGAATTGCCTTTAAAAACAAGGCGAGAATCAGCAAAGCCAGAAGCCTACAAAAAGTAGTAGCTTTGCTAAGTTGCAAGAACAGAGGCGGACATGTGAAGAAAGAAACTCTGGCAGAGGATGGGTAAAGAGCCAGAAGATGCTCGACTGGAGCTGCTGGTGTGACCTGGAAACAGTTTGCAGCACACTGAACGCCGCCGGCAGAAAACCAACCGCCCCAGCACCTGTCGGGAATAAAAACCTTTGTGTTTTTGAAAGTAATTCCTCCTGGTTTTAGTGATGGAAAGAATGGGATCCATGGAGATGATATCTCACCTCTGACTGGGCAGTGGCAGAAAGCTCTGCAGCGCCAGCACATCCCACCTGCCCTTGTTTTTCCTGGAAATACCCACTTTTATTTGTGCATACAAAGGATGACAAGTAGCTGCAGTGACAGAAGAAAACGAACAGGAGAGGACCGAGAGGAACTAGTCATATTTCTGCTGCCATCCATCACTACCTTTGCACTGTACCAGAGACTCATTAACCTGGCCGATTTCATTGACTGCCTTTCATTGCTGCACCATCCAATGTACCTAACTGTAATAAACAGCAGCACCACAAAACACCAATAAAAGTCATTAAAGTATGTCTCCTAATTTAGTACAAAGATTAGATTCTCCATCCAGATCTGCAGACTGCTGATTGCAATTTATTTCTCCAGTTTATGGATGTGGTATGAACATGCAACCTGGATTCATTGCTTGGGCCTTCCACCATCCATCAGCAGCACTGTAGCAAGTCCATCCCATTGACACACCAAGTGAACATGACCTGAGATATACGAGATGCTTAATTTAAACTTTAATTCCAAATAAATATTGTTTGCAACACTGTTCATTTAAAATGCAATGAAATTACTTAGGTTGGAAAAGCTCATCGAGTCCAATGGTTCCCCCAGCACTGCCAGGGCACCACTGACCCATGTCTCTCAGCTCCACAGTGGGCTTGGAAACCCCTCCAGGGATCACGGGGACTCCGCCCCTGCCCTGGGCAGCCTGGGACAGCCCTGGACAACCCTGCAGGGAAGAATTTTTTCCTATTGCCTGTTTTTACATGCTTAATTCATTGCATTTGCAAATAGACTTTGAATACAGACGCCAAAGGGGTTGTCTTGTTCATTCCAAGTCTGTAGACAGTTCAGCTGTTGGAAGCCCAACCAGCTCCTGCCAGCCATTGGCTCTGCCCAGCTTAGGACTGGTCAGTGAGGGTGGGAAGTGGTTTGGGGGTGCTGGGGGTCCAGCACCCAGAACCTAGTGGCAGCCAGAGCCTGGTGTGCTGGAGGAGGAAGATGAGGAGAAGCAGTTCTGAGAAGGTACAAGAGGTTGGTGTTGAAGCAATGCTGACCACGATTGGGGGAGGGGGGGAGAAGTCTATCTTGCCTTGATTTTTGGGGAAAACACCCTGTTGGGCTGTAATTTATGTAAAGTAAGCACAGGCTACAAACTACAGTGGTATTTCTCAGAGAGAAACCAGAACTGTGAGTAGGAAATAAAGACCTTTTACTGTGAGTAACTTGGCAGTGCCAAGTGCTGCTGAAGGATCAGATGAGACATTCTGATGGTTTAGACTCTTCTGGCAGGTAAACACCATACAGCTGCTCACCCACTGCTGCCACCCCCCCTCCTGTGGGATGGGAAAGAAAAACAGGAGGAAGAGAAAACAAAGGTGAGACCCTGGGGGTTGGGATAAGGACAGTTTAATAAAACAACACAAAGAGAGAATAAAACAACAGCACTAATGACCTGATAGACAAAGCAAGGGGTAAGGGCTACACTTGCCTGAGATGCTGCTTTCCCTTCTCTGGCCACACTGAAGCGACACACCAGAGCACACTGAAAACAGGCAGACCCCCCTGGGCCAGCCCTCCCCTCCTATAGGGGCAGGACTCGGTATGGTATCAACTCTCCCACTGCCTGGCTCGGTTGTTTATTCCACTGTGGCCCCTCCCAACTGCTGAGCCAGCAGCTGTTGGCCAGAACCGAACCCAGGAGAGACTAAAACTCATCTGTGGCAGCAGTGAAAGGTGGCTTTATCAGCACCGGGGGAGAAGGACTGGGAAGGGCTCTCATCTCCACCCTGGCAATTGCTGATAATAACGTGCTGCTGTTTTCCACCTGGGAAATGAGGTCCCAGAGGTACCAGTTGCTTCATTTTTCAAAGGAAGGTTTGTTCAAATACGTAGACAGGAGCATCCTCACTCATTACAACTCCTGTTGCTACTGACCCACTGCACTGGAAACTGTAACAGCCCACATTCAAAATATCCTTTTGTTTTGATTTTAAAGTCATGTCCTTGGTCTTAGAGTGATAAATGAAATGAAATAAAAGCTTAAGAGCCACTTCTTTGGTTGTCTCCTGAAGAGAAGGATGCAACAGCAGAACTATTTCAACTGCAGTGCTAGATGACCTGAAAAAATGACAGGGCTCTGCTAACAGTTATGAGCACGCAGCTAAATTCAGACACCACTTATTTATTGATGTGTTTGTACAATAGGAGTGGCTGGGAAGGCTGCAGACTCCCAGATACCTTCTGATGGCACATAATAAGCACAGACAACACAGACCTACAGTGAATAATAGAACAAAAAGCTTCCAGTATCAATGAAAATCAAAGCGCATACACAATCAGATGCTATCCAGTTAAACCTCCTGGGAAGGGGAGCGAGGGGCATCGTGTGAGCTGAGCTCTTGCCATGAAGGAGGTGCAAGTTACAGGACAGTTGTGTTAAAATATAATCATCCCACAGCGTTAGTGTTTAAAATTATAGTGCTGTTTTACCATACCAATTATAGTGTAGCTCATCTAATGCTATTGATAAGGTCCAGCTCGAGAAGCAGCATAGGAAAGACATCCAAACTGTGGTTGCAATCCCAAACCTATATGCTCAGCACTGTGATGACTAAGAGGGCAAAAAGAAAAAAATAAATCTACTAATGAGATAATAAAAGATGCATTAGAAATGCCCAAGATGAATAAACTTCCCCCAGTGACAGAGTTAATGGCTGTGGCTTTTCCCTGAGCTGCAGGAAGGATTCCAGGCCTGAGCAGAGCTTGCCAGGCACAGCCCCTTTGTCCTCTCCATGCTCAGGATGGCAGCTCCTCGGCCACAGAGGGGTCACACACGTGCCCAAACACAGCAGGGATGGTGCCAGTGCTGCCGGTCTCCTCCGAGGGGTGTAGCTGGACCGGCCGCAGGGCTGTGGTTAAATCCTCCCGTTCCTGGTGTGGAAATACAAGGAATTTCACACCAAAGGACATGTTCCTGGGTGACCTGATCTAGACGATCCTGCTCTGGCAGCGGGGTTGGACTCGATGATCTTTCAAGGTGCCTTCAATCCCTACCATTCTGTGAAGGAACCCAAAGCTGATGAGAAAAAAAGACTTGTTATTCCCAGTCCCTCCATGGACCCCAGGCACCTACCCACCCGTGTCGCTCTCTCCATTTCCACACATGACCAGTGTTACAGCAGGTCCACATGCTCGCTGTGAGCCTGGGCATGGGCTCCCTGCCTCCCAGCACCAGCATCCCCAGGCAGCAGCCCTGAGACACGGCTGTCCTCCCACCACTCCCCTTTGCCCGCTGTTAATAAACACTGTGCTTTCTCCAATTACATTTTTCTTTCAGGTATTTTTCTTCTCAGCTCCATCAAATGCGTTTTCCCCCTGAGGTACCACACTGGAATTACGGCTGCTGAAGGTCCTGACACGATGCAGAACAGCCTTCGTCAGCTGTTCTGTGAAGAGCAGAAGTCTCTGGGATATGGGAATGCTTCTGGTTTTGTGCTTTTAGAAAACCTTTTCTGCAAGGATATGAGGAACAAAATGCACCTTAATTTTATACAGGCAGAACCTGGGGATCTGCGAAGTAGGGAACAAGGGGAGATCCTGGGGGATGCTGCAGAGTGGAGCTGGGGGCAATGCCACAGGGAGGGGTTGAGGGGAGCAGGACAGAACACACAGGAATGTGTGGATGCTCAAGAGCAAACAGCATCATCACAAGAAGGCCAGCAGTGCACAGCCTCTGCTGTGACAGGAATTGTATTTTCCCGTGATATCCCCCACAGAAGGCAGCACCCAGCACAGTTCTGAGTGCAGCTCAACACGACTCTGGCTGGGCCAGTCGGAGGACCTTGGGACTTTGCACTGTGAGTTTGAGAAGAGGAATATTACAAGTCGATTGTTTTTTCCAACCTCCGAGAACTTTTCCTCTGACCCTTCGGGACACAAGCCCCTCTCAGCAGCATTTGCAATCCTAGGGCGAGCAGCGGTGATGAGAAGTGACGCCGCATCATTTAGCTAAAGCGCTCCGGTGACACGGGGCACACGATCGATACGCGGAGGCTGAGGCTCCATTACTTATAAGAAGTGCTTCAGAGAGCGCTTTGGAAACGCAAGCCCTCTCCTGGGACCTCTCCTAGATGGTTTCAGATTAATTGTAACGGGTTTGTTGGTTTGTTTTTATGGAAGAAAGAAGATTTGTTTGCTTTCTTTTCCCCCTGGAGTTTTACCATCATCTTTTCTCATTAGGATGGTGGCGGGAGGTCAATAGAGTCCCTCGTCTGAGCGAGATTCCTCCATCATTCAGAAGGGAAACTTTCAGAGCTGCAGAGTTCGGGGCACCTCAACCACTTCCCCATTACCAGCTTCTTTGGTAAACACAAAAGCTTTATCATCACTACCAGAGATGAATCGTGGCTCTGCCGCTCTCCAGGCTCAGACTTGCTGGCTCAGTCGTCTCCCAGCCACACTTCTGGTGGCATTTTTGTACCATGCACAGGAACAAAGCAAAGCAGAACACTCCCCTCTCCCCCCCACCAAGTTAGGGCTGCTTTCCTGAGGTTTGTCAGTCCTCCCTACCCAGAGGACAGGTTGAGAGATGCCTCCCTCCCTCTGCCCATCCTCCTTGTCACCATTCTCTCTGGTTTTTGGTTTTCTTAATTATTTTGGAATCTAGAGAATAATCTGTCCTCAAATCCCGCAGAACAAATTGAATGTCAGGTTTTCAAGCCATTCTAATAAGGCAGATGGTATCACAAGCCTGTAAATCTCCTCCCAACTTCAATGCATCTAAATGCTGACAGATTATCCATTAATGGGCAGATTAATCCTGAGCAGCTAAAACAGTGGGAAGGAAAATACTTGCTTTTGTCTCCATAACAAGGAAAATGAACACACTAATATGTACAACTCACAGGAGAGGTGTGGTTCCATCCATTATGAGCACACGGGGCAACAGGCAGAGCCCAGAGGTGTTAAGTACCAGGCCAGCAGCTTCTTCCATCTGCCCAGTGCCTTGCTGGGACCAGTAAAAGAAAAATAACTTCATGATGGAAGGTGCAGGGCTGACTGCCCTGATTTCCCCAAACAGACCAAGCTATTGTCAGCATTCCTGATTATTTCCCTCCCCTTTCCCTTCCCTCCGAGCTGGGACAGGACACAACCTTCCCTCAGAGCCTCTCCCTGACCAGAGCTATTTTGCCGATGTCCCTTTTTGCCAGGCTCAACTGCAGCCAGTGCCACTTCACTGGTCATTACACAGCCAAGTAAAGGATTTTTGGTCTTCTCTGTGGCAAGTGGCGGCCCCCCCAGCGCAGTGTCCCCTTCCCAATGCCATCCCCTCCTCTCCCCGCTGCTGATTTGCTTGGCAGGTGTGAAATATTAATTGCCTCACATGGGAGCTGGGCTCACTGTCTGTCGCATTTGACTGAAATATCATTCTCTGCTGCAAATATAATTACTGGGGGTCTGGATTTTAAAAATAGCCTCTCGCCTGTCTGTTAATTAGGAGCCATGCTTTGCTACACAACGAGATATTTTGGTTAATTATAAAAGAGAAAAGGACAAATTTGTCACGTCTTTTGTTTTCGTTCCACCGCGTCTCCCGGTGACAGCCGTGCCGAGCCGTGATGGACTGCTCAGCCGACAGCACCAGATGCTCCCTCCCAAAACGGGGAGGGGGTCAGCGCTGGCTGGGATCTCAGCGCTGGGAGGGGGGCTGCTCCCACCTCCCGTCACAGCGGAGAAGTTTAAACAAAGGAAAGAAAATTTCAGTCAGAACCTAGATCTTCACTCAAATGCTCCCCAGCTAGATGTTTAAGGACGGCCTGATTCGAAGGCTTGAGGCTTTCTGGGCTGCAGCTCCAGCTGCTGATGGACCCCCTCGTGTCCAGCTTCTGCTTGGGCAGGCGACATGGCAGAGGTGGCACAAGCACCTCCTTCCCCTGCCAGTCCCAAATTAAGAAGTCCCATCGCCTCAGGCTTGCTGGATGCTCACACCAATATTCATACTCATTTCTCCTTTGTTTCTTAAAAAAGAAAACAAAACAAAACCCAACCCAACATTTCCTAGGTGCCAGTGCAAATAGAGGAGAGCAATGACAAGTCTGGAAATGGCAGATGAAAGTGCTAACAAACCTCCCCTTGGCCTCATGTGCTAATTAATACCATGTTAATAAACCTCCAGAAGAATAAAGATCAATAGAGCTGTTGCATTCCTGGGCCATGCTTGAAACCTGCCAGGCAGCAGATGCAGCCCAGGAGAGGGAAGGACCAAGGGCAGCTTTGTCAGTCAAGAAATTCCCGATCACAGAAAGCAGCACCTACCCTTGGCCCACGCCGAGTACAAGACACTGCTCTGGGTTAAGTGAACTTATTTTAGCAGGAGTCCTGGCAATAACCAGAGGATCCTGTGGGTCTGAGGCTGTGCTGGGGTACCAGGGCACGAGGAGGATGCGGAGGAGCCAACCACGGCAGGAGCTCCCAGCCAGCAAAGCTCTGTGTTAAGATGCATTGATAGAATGTTTCATAATTATTTATGTAATTATCCAGCGTTTCAAAGAATCCGTGATAACAGCTTAAATTGATGTATTAAACGGGCACAATAATTATTCCAACAATATTGAGTGCTGTTCTGTCAAATAATCATTTCATGTATGTGAAGAAAGCTTTCAGAAACAGCACCATAATTCAAGATCTGACCAGATTAATGACAGAAAAATTCCACATCCTTTTCCTGAAAGCAGACAGAATTTGTGTATGGAAAAATTAAAGATGGTTGTACAGAGCATACATGGAAGCATCATACATCAAAACCAGTATGAAATACTAGAAGAAGGAGAGGAAAAAATATGACACTTCTTTAGCCCAGAATAACTCTGCAAGGTTTACCCTGCTCAGAAACTTCTTCAGGTAACAAATTTGGAATAGAAAATATTTTCTATTAGACAATGAAATGTGGTATCTTTGTGGCCCAAGTTCCACCCCAAGCCAGGTCCAGATTGTCCTCAGGCTTAGTCTTCACCCAGTAGTAGCTACTCAGGAAAATAGGTTCCAACACAGGAATAGGAAAATCCCACCAAACAACCTGCAGCAAACCACCTTCTGCTGATACTTCTGTAACACAAGAGTGGCCCAAATTTTATAACCTTGTGATGAAGATTAAAAAATAAAGCCCAGTAAAAATCCACATGAGTTATTGAAACTGTAGCTCATTATAATGGAAGAAGGGAGACTTTATTTTCAGTAAGTGACATAGGAGCAGAAAAATGGCAGAAAAAATGATACTGAGGCCGAACAATGATTTCATTGTGCCAGAGAAGCATAAAGTTTATCACTTTGATTACTACCCTGATTTTTCTTGTGCCCCCAGTTTAGAGACCAATAAATCAGGAGGGTTTCTGATGCTCGGTCTCCTCTGCTGCTACCTCCTCAGACACCAAAAGCTGATCTGCTGGGGCTGCTTAGTGTTCCCTCATGTTGATGCATCCCATGCCCTTCCTGCCTAAAGCACGGGATTTGAAGTGGCCTCTATCCCTCCTTTCGCAATACAGAGCTTTGAGACAACAATTTTAAGCTTGGACAAAAGGCAAGTTCAGGATTTACAAGGGTCCCACCCTTGGACACGGCCAAGCTGAGGGTGTGATGCTGTTGCTAATGATCAAAACCAGCTGCTAACTGCCTGAGGCAGAGCAGAAAGGGGACTTCAGGCTTTTCTCGATTGTAGGAAAAGGGACAAGAGCACAATTCTGCCCAGACTTCTGACAAACAGCCTTTCAGGAGGAACCTACCACAGTGGCAATTGCTGGAGAGGCTTCCCCTGGAGAGAGCCACAAGCCCTGAGCAGGGAGGTGGTTACCACCCGCCTGCTGCTCTGCTGTTTACTCTGCCATTTCTGCTCTCCTGCGGGGAGGGTGGCGTGAACACTTTGCCCATAAAACATGTCAGTGTGATGCACTGTGTAAGAGTGACATAACTTTTATCAAGGGGAAATTTAAGGCTTAAGTGCCTTTAAATGCTGGCATCGCTTGCCATATGTGCTAGCTCTTTTTGAATATTACACCCATTATCTGTAATCCTTTTTCCTCTTGGAGAAATATTAGCATGTACTTTTCTCCTCGTCAATCACTTTTTTTGACCTTTGCATCATCAGCTGTCTTTCAGAAGGTCACATTTATTCTGATGTCTGTGCCTTCCAGAGCCTCCCTCCACTTAACACCACCACGAAGCCAGCCTGGAAATTGGATTTTTGTACATTTATACGGCGTGTTCCCTTCGGGGAATTCAAGCTGTTTCAAACTCAATCCAGAGGCTCCTGTCACTCACTAGAGAACAGCAGCTCACCAGGGTGGAGATGAGCTGAAGCAACCCCATGGTCATGCCTGCACAGACCAGCCCAAGGAGACCCTCACAGTGAAACACACTTTATCTCACTCTTTTAACAAGTCTCAACTTCTGCTGCAGCTGCCACCAGTCCCTGCAGAGTGGTGGCCATAGCCCTGAGCTCCAGAGGGGGCTGCCACCCCGACAGCTCTCACAGCACCCCAATACTGGTACCAGGCGCTGTCCCTTGCAGGACATCTGCAGGGTGCTGGGGTGCAGAGTATCGGGGTGGCTCCAAGGACTGATCCACAGTCTCTAGAGCCTTTTTGGGTAAGGACCACATGACAGACCCTTGAAACTTGGCACCAAGTTTGTAAGTTCTCATGTCTTTTCATGCTTCTTTTTCAAATGAGGCAATAGCCTTAAAGCTCAGAAGCAGAAAAATACAGAGCTGCGTCCCAGCCCCCAGTCTGGCATTACACCCAGCACAAGCTTTTCAGGTACTTTTAAAGCCCACGTACAATCCCCTGCCTCTGCGTATAGATGGAGGTTTGGTTGTTTACCATTTGCCCTGCTAGGTGGCTACAGATCAGCATTCTAGATCACAACTGTCTCACGGAGACAGGACTTCTCAGACAATGGGTCAAGCCAGACCCCTTATTCTTGAGTTCATCACTGACATCTTTCTAACTGGAGACAAAAGATTGCATTTCATTGTCTCTGTGCACAGGGTCAGAAACACATTCAAGGCAGAAAGAGTGAGAAGCTGAACCAGGGGAGATAGAGAAAAGTGCTTTACAAATAACGGTCCGATTTCTCTCCCCACCTACTGCTAATCCTGTGCAGCCTGCTGTTGTCTTATGTGTCTCTCACGTCTCCAAAGCCTGGCCACCACTTCACTTCTACGCCATCTCGGAAGTGATCTGCAGCGCCGTAGGAACTACTACGGGTGCTGCGCAGCCAGGAAAAAATAAAATCGGAAAAAGCCACTAGATGGCAGACGGACCGCCGGGAGCTGGAGCATCGCACCCGCCCGAGCTGGAGCTTCCTCCCTGGGAGCTGGAGTATCCCCCCTGGAGCTGGAGCATCGTCCTCGGGAGCTGGAGCATCGCTCCTCAAGCATCCTCCCCGAGAGCTGGAGCATCCTCTTCGAGAGCTAGAGCATCTCCCCGGCAGCCTCACACCTCTCCTGCGCTCCCTTGCTTCCACTTTGCCTCCACCCTGGTCCTTGGCCAACGTTGCCCGGGGGGGCGATGGGGCCGCGGGGAGCAGCGGAGCCGGGCCCTGGGAACCAGGGTCCAGCAGCAAACAAGCTCCACTATCATCAGTGGCGTGCATAAATTATCCCCGTAATTACACCATATGCACAAATTGTACCATATTAATCACTATAGCATGCTAATTACTCTGCCCGCTGCCCTGGCCTCGGGGGAGCCCCCCCGCCAAGCACCTCGGAGGTTTTGCTGCTGAATTAGCCAGAGCAGTTTCCCCCCCCTTTGCTGTGGGTTTGGGGGGGAGAAGCAGCTCTTCCAAAGTGCCGTCATTAACCCAGCTGCAGGGTGTTGCTAGCTGAGAAATCCCTGTCATTTCCCTGAATAGGGGGCGTTGGGGGAGAGACATTTGTTTTAATAAGGCTCTTTTGTGTGTGTGTGTGTGTGTGTGTGTGTGTGTTTGGGGGTTGCAATTGTGATAACAGGTGCTGGAATAGAGAAGTTTCAGTCCTGGACCTCTTGTCCTGCTCATTACTGTCTCTGTGAGCTGCCACTTGCACCCCAAAGCTGCTGTTTAACGAGCCTCACTCAGCAGCAAGAATCAATTAATACTCGAGAACCTTGGCTCAGTCTTGTAAATGCAAAGCCACCGAGTTAAAGCAACAGCAAGTGGAGAGCAAACCCTCGTGTGATGTTCCACCACAGGGCAGCCATAACAAACCTGGGCTCTGCCATGAGGTAAAACGTGTGCTGTGTTGTGGGCTCAGCTCCATTCTCCCCTCAGCATCCCACACCCCACGCCCCATCCCAGCCATCTGCAATATTTCAGATGGTTTATTTGTGAAACATGAGGAGAGAAGGAAATTAAAAGCTGTACCGTATGTAAATGGGAACCTGTGCAAATGTGCTCAGGAGCTCTGTGGAAGGAGCAGCTGTGATTTGCCAAGCCAACCAGAAAATTAAAAAGATTGTTTTACAAACAGGCAAGAGGGCATGAGCCCGTGTGCCCGCACGTCTGCAGGGGCAGCCCTGGCTTTGGGCAGACCCCTCTGCTCCTCGCGGGTGGGAACCTGCGCTGGAGCGAGGACAGTGGTGGCGGGGGGGGATTTGCAGCCCCTTGGATCTCCAGTCCCCTCTGCCAAAAGTCGCTTTCATCCCGAGAGAAGTGAAAGGCAATTGAAGGGGCTGTGCTCTGGAGCTCTGAGCTGCAGCGTGGGTAATAAGGCAGTTGAAAGTCTCCTTCCCTTCTAGGTCAGTGCTTTGCAGACAGGTCAGGGATCCCTCTGTGCGTTTAACCCCTGTTTGAAGTGAGGAGGACACCCTCAGATTCAGGGCTCTACAGAGCTGGGAAGACTCAACCCACTTCAGAACGTGGCAGGAACATTTCACCTGAGTAGATGTTTTTGCTCAAGACTCATCCTGCAGCTGAACTAAGTTCCCTGAAGGTCACACAGCTGCAGAGCAGTGATTCGTGTCTGCGTGACCGTGGTCAGAAGATACACAGGAGGGTGGCAGCTCCAAAGATGGGGGTGGGGAAGGAGATGGCAGCAAAATGCCTGTGAGCAGTGCCTGGGTACAGGGTTATGTGCCAGGCTGGGCTGGCCCATAGCAGCTGTAAGACACGTTTCCAGAGGCTCCCCGGGGGATCCTTTTACATTCTTCACCCACCAGCCCTGAATGTATTTCTTGCTGTGGCTTCTAAGGATTCACTTTTACACTCCAATTTAATGAGGTGTCTTAAATGGGGATTTAATCACAGCATTAAGGTAACGGTCACTGCATTCAAACTGGTGAGTGCAAACATCTTTCCTGAGCAGACAGCTCTGCTGCATCCTTATTAATCCAAAAATCATATCCCTATTAATCACTTCACAGATTATTACTCAACCCATATCCATTACCAACCTGCTAATCCTCCAGTCCACGCGCTGTGGCATCGCCTTCCCCACCGGCCGGCTCCTCGCTGCTCCGCTGCGGATGGAGAAGGGCTCCTGCCTTGTCTCAGAGCTGCATCCTCTGGAGCAAGCTCCCCACTTAACAGCTCTGTATCAGTCTATTAGAGTGTGTGTGTCTGTAAATGAAGGGTTTGTTTGAGATCTGCAATTAGCACAGTGCTGAGACCACTGTGGATGCATTTCCTACAGACACAGCATGCCCTGAACCCCCATGACTTCTCTTCTAGAAGCACTGATCTCTTTTATACATCTGTAGCAGCTGAGGTGAATCCCACCCCTTAGCATGATAGGAGCTGCTGGCCAGGGCCATTATTCTGCTGCCAGCCTTCCTTCTGGAAGCATCAGGCTGTCCTCCTCCTCCTACCTGCACAAGTAAATAGGCCAGGCTTTGCACAGAGCAATCCTTGGGAGTTCTCTCCCAAAGTGGATTTGAGCATTTCTGGTGCTTGATCCATTTGCTTGGTGTGTTTGTTCTGTGCAAGTAGCCTTGAGCCACTTCCCTCCTGGGCAGGGTGCTGGCACCCTGACCTGTGCTTGTCCAAGGCTAAAATGCTATTTGAGCACCTATAAAATATGCATGAGGGCTGTGACCTAGTCTATAAACTCCTGTACAGCCTGAGGCAAAGCCTTTGTGGCTAGCTCAGAGAGATTGCAGGTTCCCGCTGCAAAAATCAAATAACCGTTAAAAGAATGCTTAAAAACTCAAGCAAGAGCAACTCTCCCCCCGAGATCATCCCAACACTTCCCTTTGTGAAAGCTGAACATGGGAAAAAAAAAGAACTTTTAAGCATTTATATCGTCTTCTCAAAGCTCAGCCTAATTGAGTGCTAACAAAAGAGAAAATGCTTTCTCCTCTCTGGGCAGCTGGCAGCGGCTGGAGCAGAATGACAATGCCGTGTTACTGAGCCAGCCAGCTCCATCCAGCCCTGCCTGCATCCCATCAGCTCTCAGGCCACCCATGGCTGCGTCACCACGGAGGGTGCGTGTGTCCAGAGCCAGCCCCGGCACCCAGGGGGGACTCGGCCGATGGATATTAGTCCCTGGTGCTTCTGTAGTGCCTTCCATCCAAGGCTCCCAAAATCCGAGGGCTCCCAACACCGGCATAAGGGGTGGACGTCGCTCCGTGGTGGTTTTCAGCAGGGAGGAGGCAGGTGGGCAGGCTGCTCCATGGCAAGGCAGCCGCAAAGCCGGGAGGGAACCACAGGGCAGAAGCATTCTCTCTGCTGCTGGAGTACACGGAGGACATTTATTGCTTGGCAACACTGGGAGGCTGTGGCATTTCCAGCTTTTGTGTCTATGGTCTCGGTACTGGGCTCTTTGCTTTGGCCACTAGCTGGCCATCGGGGGCCCTTTGCAGGTGGCAGGGAGGTGGGGGCCACTTGAGGGGGTCTGCATCCCCAGTGCACCCCCCCTGATGGGCTGGTGCTGCTGGGGACCAGCACCAGGGGATGGAGGGAGGTGCCTGGTCCGAATCCCCACAGCTCTTGGTGAGGGCTGAGCAAAGCAAAGCAGCCACGGCGACGGACAATTTTCAAATCCTAATGATCACTGCTGATTTTGCTTTAAAGGGGTTCCAAAGCAGGAACCCCATGTTTTGTATCTTATACTGCTACGAGAGCCTCCTGCTCCCTCCCCAGCCTGCTCCCTAGCAGAGATGGTGGAGATACTCTCAAAGCACGGAGGGAAGACACGCACGCAGCTCTGTGTGGACCTGGTTACAGAGCTCCAAAATTTGGATATATTTTATAACACTCCCCCCAACATTATTCCTGAGCTGAGGCCACAGACAAGACTATTTCCAGGAGTAATAAGTGCGAAATGGCAGCTGTAAAACTGCAGTAATCAAATGTGAAAAGAACAGCCCAATTCATTAATACCTAGACAAGCTGATGGAGACATTCTTAATTATCAAATATTACCACGGAGTTAATTTTTACCTGAGTTATTTAAGCCCGGCCATCCTCTTTCCCCATTCTAGACATTTTGCCATAGGGCAGCACCGAACATTTGTAATTAGATTCCTTCACTGCAGTTAATTATGAAGCGACAAATAAAGCCTGAGTGGTTTTCATTTTCCTAAGCACTATTTTGAACTAAAAACAAATCCTTTGGTTTGGCATCAGTAGTTGTAATATTAAGTTTAACATGAACCCTGGGGTAATACTCCTGATACAAACAGATACGGACACGTTCATGTTGCATTACGCTGTACATCAATTTTATCTTTTGTTATAATACTTCCACATTATTTTATATACACTTGCCTGCACAAACGGATCTATAGACTGGAGCAGATACAAGATTTCTCTTCTGGAAGAGCTCTAAATTAATTAGCTGGTGATATCACATCAGTAGCCCCCACCAGCGACTTGGCAGGTTCCAGATTGACCCATCAGCTGGGGAAATGGGCCAGGTGAGGGGGCCTGAGTGCCCCAGGAAACAATCCTGGATTAGGGAGGAGGAGTGTAAACATGGTTCTTAGTGATGTGCTGCTCCATTTTAAGCAATCAAGTGTCCACTCAACGCTAAGCTAAATTTCCATGACAAATGAGTTGGCCACTTAAAGAGAACAAGACCACGTGCGCTTATTGGAATAAAAAGCAAGAGGTTTTGGTGGTTATTATTGGCAGTTTCAGCTAACTGTCTGATTACATACAATTATATGTCACCCTCTAGCTAAGCATTCACAGAAGAGAAAAGATGCTGGAATTGAAACAGGTCAAAATTAATGCTACGATTGTATTTGATAATTGAAAGTGTCACTTCCATTAGCTCGCCCTGATCACCAGGCTTGAAAAGCCAGCACCGCGATGTCCAAAATCCTTTCCGCTATTTCCAGAGCGACAGTGATTAACCAACAGGGCGATTCCGTGTGTTCAGAAGGTAAAATCAGAGCTGGGGATGCAGAGAGCGAGGACAAAGCTAAAATGGGGGATGGAGGGTAAACTCCAAGCTGTTTTGCTGCTGCTTGACAGAAAAACTGCCCCGGGCAAACCGCAGAGCTGCCGTACCCCAGCTCAGTGCTGTAACAGCAGCATTCAGAGGGATGTTTGCTGGGAACCACAACCTTACCCAACTGAGGTCCAAACCTGCTGGTTTACAGATACTTTCCCAAGCGTGTTTGTGGCTCTTCACTCTTCTGCACTGGACATGGGACATGAGAGAGGGATCTGAGCCATCTGCATTTTACATACCCTTTATTAAGCATCACTTGACCCTGTCAGTGCTGCTAAAGCCCCGTGAAGTGTATGCCAGATAAAGATGTAATTTCTAGTTGAGTGTACTTATTAAATATATTAACAAGGTGCAGATGACTACAAATGACCCCGTGGTCAATGCTGTCGATTGATGCTGAATTTTCTTTCACCTTTGCTGAGCTGAAGGAGTCAATAACCTCTCAAAGGTCACACACGGAGGGGAAACGCTTCCTGCCAGCAGCCATCCTGCCACCTGCCTCCAGTGTCTCCACTAGAACACAATGGCCACCACCAGCTCAGCTGGGAGACCAGCACCTCTGCAGGTCTCCTGTCCTCCGACCCTTTGGAAAGCGCTGGGAACCTCAGTTCAGTTTGTATTTTATTCTTGGTATAAATTTAGACTAAGCCAGGGCTCAAGTGAAAAACAATCATCTCCTCTTTTATTCCCTGACTTCACAAATGGGGTGAAAACTCACTTGATATTCCTGTGTGACCTGATCTAGCTGATCCTGCTCTGTCAGGGGGATTGGACTAGATGATCTTTCAAGGTCCCTTCCAATCCCTAACATTCTGTGATTCTGTGACACACCCCAGTTCAGCACTGGAACGATTCCAGAACCACAAGCATCAGGGCTGAGAGAGCCCAATCTGTCGAGGTTAAAAACTACTGGTTTAAAGTGGGAGATGGCAGGATGTGGCCCAACTGCCTTCCTAAGGTTCACGTCAGGCTTTGCTCTTAATTTTGAGGAAAGCAAGATAAAACGACCTGCCTGGGGAGCAGCCTGCTGCCCTGATGTGATGCATTTGCATTCACTTCCAACAGGAGCAGCTTCCATCACCCTATCAGCACCACACTAAGACAAGCGGACTCCGTGTCAAACATCTGAATAAAAACTCCATCTCAGGGCAGCACTGAACTCCCTGCTGTGATGCACAGTGTGCCAGGCCTTCCCCTTCTGGGTTTGATTTATCCTTTTTAGTACCTAATTTAGAACGAAAAAAAAAACCCCAAGAGCCTTCAGAAAAAGTAGTAAGACCTCTTGTTCCACATCCCCATGTTTCTTTTTTAATGCTTCCTTAAGGGTCTCCATTTTTCTGTCACTTATCATCATCCAGAGTAATTTTGGGCTGTTAGAGAAAGTTCATTGCTGTAATTGCAACCATATTGGTCATTAAAGTTGACAGACAGCTGCTGAAGAAGTCACTTGCTGATTCCTATCGCTCAGCAGATGCCTCTCAGCGTTTGCTAAAATGTTAGCTTGAATTTATGAAATGGAAGCAAATGCGTTTTACCTTAAGGACTGATAATTTCCAGGAGGTGAAAACATGAAGAACTCATCCAGGCTTTTTATTTGTAAACAGCATTCGTCTGCTCCTTCCCTACCTAGAGCAGAACAGCCCAGGATGCCCTGTGGTCCGCTGGGCTGCCTGTGAGGCTCAGAGCCACGCGAAGAGCCAGCTCAGCCCTTTGACCCCTTTTTCTGAGCTGATGGACTAGCAGGTCTCAGGGGACCCTTTGGAGCTTGAAGCCATTTAAGCAGAGATGCTAAAACTCTGCACTGAAGTCTCTGGAAGAGTGGAGAGGCCAGCGAGGATGACAGCAGCCTTGCCTGCCATGAGCAGCATCGTTCAGACTCTCGGAGCCTCCCTGCAGCCACCGCAATTTGCTTTTCATTTACTGCTGGAAATTTTTTTCCATGCTGCAAAGGTAGAAGTTGTTTTTCAAAGGCTGGAGGCCAAGGGTGATCCCTGCCCCTGTCCAGCCCGGCTGCACCCCCAGCTTCACTAGGCAGGGGCTATTTCCAGATTCCTGCTTCCCCATTTTTTGCTGGTGTGATTCAGTAAGTAAATATTTCTCACCAATATACCCAGCTTGTCCAGTAAATGCCACACACCACATGTGAGAAAAGAAGGAGCCACTCAGGAGGGCTTTTTTAACCAGTAAACTTTATTTATATATAACAACAGTACAAAGTGAGTCCTTGGCTTGCAAAATAGGAGTGTTTCATATTTACAATAGGTACACAATAATATATTAGAATAATAACAAAACCCCCTTTTTTCCTTGGAACATTTTTAAATACTTAAACTTTCTTACATTTTTTCCACAACACTTGTAAAAACAACAAAAGACAGACAATCATCTAAAAAAAAAATAATATAATACAGAACTCCAGTGTGTCAAGTATAACGGGGAGGGGAGGAGCCAGAGAACGATGTGGTGGAATGGGTACGAATACAAATCAATTTGTTATTCCTGCCAATACACAAATCCCCTAAAACTGGCATGTGTTTATTTTAAGGGGGGGAGGAGGGGGCAGAAGAATTCAGCATCTTTTCCACGGCTCATACCTCTACATTCTGTGACATTTCTGACGACTCCAAAAGTTTTAGTACCTGTACATTCCTTTCCCCTTGCTGCCTCCCACGGTAACAGCCCCCAAGGTGCCATTAACACAGAAATACTCATCGCTAAGAGAAGGACATTTTACTGCAGCATCTTCTGAAGCTATGAAATAATGTGGCAAAATCAGCTCATCAGCTCATTGACCTTCTGATGGCTCCTCTTGCCAGTGCCCCCTTCTGCTGCCCGGTCCGTGAGATGGAAACATCTGATGGAGAAGCTGTTGCATAAACTTCCAAGCTTATTTGAAATAGAGGTATTCAAAAATCTCAAAGGAAAGGCCATCCAGGAGATCTCATATCTAATGTGGCAGCCTCGGGAGGCTCAGAGAGTTTGGGATATTGTCCGTGCAATTGGATGGACCCTGCAGGTCTTTTGAGCCTCTTCTTACACGCTGCAGGAAGGTCAATTGCTTTCAGTATTGTATTCCATTTTGAGAAAGAAAGGTGAGGAATGGGTAACACGAGGGCAAACAGGAATCTGAGAGAACAAGCACACAGACAGTGCCGTGCTCGTGGCACGGCCAAAACACCTTCGGCTGCGGTTGAGCTGCTCCCGCAGCAGCGGGGTTGGCGCAGGCGTGCGGGCAAGACAAGGAGCTGCTCTTCCAGTGACGGGAGCAGTTGGTCTCTGCTGTCCCATGCTGCTCCGTTGCCCTCACCTCCTCATCTCCCACTGTGGCCCCCAGTACCCTGTGAAGTCCCTTGGGGCTGCAGGGCACAGACTGGAGAGTTTCTGCTGGGAGCCAGGAAGGCAACAGGTCCCACCTGCGGCCGGGACACCGGCCTCTGTGCCGTGTCTTGCCCAGAATGGGAGCACAGCCCGAAGCTGGGCATTTTTCATGGTAAGCAGAGGCTTTGCACAAAGCCTTCCTGGCAGTGAAAATCCATTCAAAGACTCCCATCCTCTTTCCTTTCAAAATTAATCTGACCAACCTACATTTAAATTGCACATTCAGGGTTGCGGGTCCTGAATGGCACCTTCTTGGCATCTTTTACTCTGATTATTTCCCCACCGATCATCTAATTAAAAACACCAACCCAAAACCCAAACATCCTCTCCCAGATACTGGGTGGCCTCACAGCTGTCACCAGTGTTCTGTCTTCAGCCTCCAGGGTCTCAATGGCCTTGGGGGAGGGCTGGGAGGAGGCTGGGGTGATGCCAGAGTGTTCACCGAAGACACATTCACTAGACAGACGGGACTGCTCATGTAGCTCTACCTACTACAGAACTATATACAACCGCTCGCTGCGGCGTTACCGGCGTGTGGTTTGTGGTACAAATGCAATTCTGAAATCGGATGGCTGAAGCTTTGTGGCATTTTAATGCATCTTTGATGTCAGTTATTTATCCTTCTCTGAATGTTTTTTTCTTCTCTCCAGGGTACAGTTGCTCGTGAGCTTTCCCTGATGTCTCAGCTTATTCCAGTCAGTCTATTTTAGTTTCATTTAGTTTGGCAAGCCCAGTCCCCATGACGGGTGAGCTCTGAGAGCACCGCAAACCGGGCAGAGAAGAGCCAGCGACAGGTGAGAACGTGGCCGGGCTGCTGCCAGGGACCAGGCTGGAGGCACAGGCTCGGACAGGAGCATCACAGGGACCACGTTGGGTGCTGCTCTGCCTTTTGCCAACCTGCTGCCCTGGGGACGGGGCGAGGGCAGCAGGCAGGTCTGTGCTCCCCACGCCCACCTCCCACTTAGGACTTCTGGAAATCAGACCCCATTTGCAGGTCGTGCCCACCAGAGGAAGGAAGCTCTCTGGCCCTTTCCACACAGACTTAAAACGACTCACACCAAGGTGCTCAGAGTCAGCAGCGTGCAGAAACGCAACCCCAGAGCTTTAAGCCCTCTTGCTTCCGTCCTCCACACGCCCACCCCAATTGTTTCCTACATTATGACATTTTCAGTGAAGTCCAGTTGAAGGTAGAAGAGAGAAGTTACTTACATGGGGATGGGCCATTAGATTTTTAAGACAGTGTGTTGAAGGCACTGCTGTGATGAAGGTCTCTGTTGCCATCGCGTCGAGCGGCTGCCCTCGCCATCCCCACCGCGTCACAGCACCGAGACCCCGCGGGAAGGCACTGCCGTCCGGCACGGCCACGTCCAGCCTCCTTCAGGGACAAACCTCCCTGACACGTGCAGCCTGGGACGCTCCCCACCAGCAGCCCTTTTGCTTCTCCACGCTGGTTGCTGTGGTGGGTCTTTATGTGGGTGTGGACTGGTCCATGCTGGACCTCCCAGGGCCTCCAGCACTTTGGCCGTGCTGCTCTCTCCCACCTCCCTTTAATAATAGAGTCATCCTTTATGGCAAAGCGTGGACCACTTGATGTCCACATCCTCGGTACTTTGGTGGGCTGCGGTGTTGTGGTGCTCCACAGCAGGGCTCATGCTTGCCTATAAGCTAGACTCTTGTATATGGGTTTTTAATAAAGGCTTTCAAGGTGGAGGAGCGTTTGATTAGCACCTTGCTCCCCCTTGGAGTGGGTGCTTTGATAGCTCATGAGCAGAAGATTAAATGGAATTATTTAAGCAGTGTCACCAGGCAAAGAGATTCCGGAAAATGACGTCTCCCACTTTGATGTCAAAATACCTGAAACGAAGTGAACTGGAGAATGGAAACACCAACCGGCCTTGCAGGAGGAAGAGAGCAATGAGAGAGGTGTGAAAGCGTTTCATCTAAGGCAAAGTCACTGCCCCCTCCTGACCAAACCTCCAGTCCAGTTTGCTGCAAGTGTGAAGAAAATGCCAATTTGAGATCTGAGGCTTCCTCTTCCCAGAGGAGTAACTGAAAAGTCGGATGCAAACAGGGCAGTAGATTACAAGTGCTTTGCCCCAAGGGGATATGTTGCTTCATTCCATATAATTGCCTGTAAAGATCCATAATTCATGTCGCCCACCATGAGTAGACACGTGGTAGATTATTTACTGGCCAGTCAGCACTGTGCTGCTCCCTGCGCCATCCGCCCAACGCCTTTTCAGATCATGGAAGAAGAGATGTTTCTGCTGCTTCAGTCAAAAATGTAATAGCTTACTGGTCTGCAAAGTGCTCCTGCTGCTTTCCCCGTCCTCCCCTGCTCAGCTTCCTTCCCCAGTATAGAAAATTAACTGGGTCATCACTGCAGCACCCACCCTCAGCACCGCCTGACAAACCCCTTGCAGAGAGCCCCGGGGTGGCCGGGGACCTCCACCCCTGCTGAGAAAATACTGGGGAAACAGGAATGACAAACTACTTCTTATGGGCTGCTCCTGGCCAGAAGGTAGAGAGCAGGAGGGGTGAAGGAGGCTTAAAAGCAGCTACACGAAAGCCTCTCAATAGATGTGAAGGGGACCACGGAGGGTCAGCACACATTCCCCAGCACCCAGGTGATGAAAAGCCAGGTCTTTGCTTTGGCCAGGACTCATGTTTTGTGAATCCTGCAGAGATAACTATTCGTACTAATATTTAGAAGTGTCTGGAAACCACTTGGAGTGCTTTCTTTGGGTTGCAGAGTACCATAAGAATTTGGTGAATGATCTGAATATGACTACCCAAAACAACAACCACAGCTAGAATCTAGACTGGGAAATCCCTCACATAAGCTGCACGTCAGGAGAATACCAGTAACAGAAACCAGTAAAAAATGAGACCTGGAGAATTTCAAAGCCTGACCCTCTGCAATCCCCTGTAACAGCAGCAGCAGAGAGCAGGGCAGGCTGGCAGCTCTCTCTCTGTCTCAGTAAATCCAAGCCCTCCAGTTACAAATCTCAGGCTTTCATAAATGTCAAGAACTTACTGCACAAGGTTGATCATTAATATTTCCTTCCAGAGTATTAACAGGGCCCAGAAAAACTCACAGCAGTGGATTACCAGAAGAAAGTGGACTTGGCATGGCTTTTACTGAATGGTAATTAAAACAAGTTTCCTGAGTATTTCTCTACGTGCTTCTCCCTTTCCCTGTTGCTGGCTCCCCTTAGGACTGTGTTTCAAGACCAAAAGCTCTCCTGGTGCACGGGGAGCCTGCAGTGACCCCCTCGGGCTCCTCTGGGCAGGAACAGTGAGGAAGGGGACAGATATGAAAATGGACTTTCCTTCAACACACACCAACCAGCTGCAAACTAAGGTCCCAGGCAGGGCTGAGCAGATGCCGCTGCCAATCTCATGCAGCCAATACTGGTACTTCCATCAGACCTCACCACCCTGTCCTCCCCGCTGCAGCCTGCACAAATATCAATATTTATTACAGAGAGAAATATTTACAGCGTTCCTTCCCCTCCTGGCACTCTACAAAGGGACACACATAAGCTTTGGTGTCTTGGAAAGAAATAACACTCACAAACATCTGCCTGTCACTGGCCACAAGAACACGTGCCGCTGGGGCCAGCGAGGAACCGAATACGACAACGAGACGCCGAGACGAGAGACAAGACAGCAGCGCTGGCCGGCCCGTGGGCTGCTGGTTAAGGTTTCCCTTTGCCTAGAGCAAAGATTTATTTCCCCTCCCCAGTGGAAATCCAAGTCCTGCGCCTGACCCCGTGCGACACCACGGCTGCCGGCAGAGAAACTCAGAGGGAGCCTGCGCTGATCGACTCTGCAAGTCAAACAGAAAAGCAATAAATATCTCCTCTCCCTACGTCGGGTCTTTTCAAGTATCGCTCACTGTAAACATTGGGGGGTTGTTGGGTTTTACTGCAAGAAATCAGAGGTGGCTGCCAGAAACCACCACCAAAACACAACCAAGGAGGTTTCAGCCCAGCTCTGCCCAACCAGGAGAGCATGGCTGGGCGCTTCTGCTCGAATGGTACCTGCGGAAACCAGCAATGTGCCAGCTGTGGCTGGGCACGGCCCCGGCCCCGTGCGGGGTCAGCGAGGCAGCAGCCAGGGAAGAGGAATAGGGTGGAAAAGGGGACAGCGTTTAAAATCAGATCTTTCCTTGTTCAACGGTAAATGGGATTTAAAAAAAATATATATATTGACACTATATAAATACATAGATAAAGCTGGGTTTCAGGACGGGTCGGATGATCTGATGGTTTTGCAATTCAGGTGAAGTTCCTTCTAGTGCCTATAAGTTACTCAGCCACTGAAACTATTTTCTGGCTAAACTGCTATTTTGCTTGTGTAAAAAGGTGTGGTGCAAATTTGTGCTCATATTTTTTTTGTACGATCCCAAAAAGAAGAAAATTTTCATTTTTCCAGACTTTCCAATTGGTGTAAGAGTCCGTTTGCAGAGCGCCTGAGCCACATCCTCGGGAGTCTCTCGAGGACAGGATTCGGAGCTGGACCTTGTTGACAAGATTATCTCTGTGGCCTTGGTGGTTTTTACTCTATTTTTTTTTTCTTTTCTTTTTTTAAAAACACCTTTAAATAAAGTTTTATTTTCTAATATACATCAAACAATTTTCATGCAAAGCAGCGGTCATGGAGACATCCAGCCTTTCCAGGTTTCTTCTTTTTGTGTATGCTTGAAAAAATGATCCATCTTGATTTTGACTTTGAGATGCTTTGTCTTTTCCTCTTCCTGCCTTTTCAAACTGGATCCTATGGGATTTTAAACACAGCCAGTCCTTGGGCCAGTCTCTGCTCCTTCCAGAAGAGCCTTGGTATTTATATGTGTCCAGCGCTTTTCTTGCTTGTTCTCCCTCTTCCTTCCCGAGAGTCCGTGCAATGCTCTGCCCTTTGCCATCTGTGAGCACCGCAACCTTTCTTCAGCTCTCGATAGACATGGCACCAATAAGTTGCTCTACTTTGTACGCCAGGCGCTGCCTACGCGCCTGCTCATCCTGCTCCAAAGCCCCAATCAGCTGGTGGAGAAAAAACCAAAAAGGGAGAGAAAAAAAGAAACAGAGGAAGAAGTCAGTGTGGGAGAGGTGGGTGGGCAGCAAGATGTGAGCAACTCGAAATGGGGATGTGTGAAAGTTAAATAACACACGGCAAAGCAGCGTGAGGAGCGCTTGGCTTTGCCGCGCCGCAGCCGCTCTCCTTCGTCTGTTGGGCCGCAGCGTCATCGTTCCCACTGTGGTACCTTTGACTCCACGTTTCTTGTCTCGTTTAGCCTGAAAGTTATGAGCTTTTTAAACCCTAATCAGAAAATAGCTGTGGCATTGTATCACAAACGCATACACACAATTAAATGACAAAACCCTTCCTTTTAACGGCCATAATTGCAAAATAGGTTCTTCTTACGCTGAAATGAAGGGGAGGAACAGATGGCGAGAACTTGGTTTCAAGTGATGCATTCATTAAAGGAGCTCACACTGCCAGGGATTCTTTGCAAACAGGAGCCTGTGCCACTGCAACATGGGATTTGTACCATGCCGTTCCCGAAAGACAGGGATGTTTTTGGGGAGCTTCACTGGGTCATGATGATTTTCCACTGTGTTTAGGAGGGGGCTGCGCTGGGCATATGCCAAGGCTGAGGAATCGAGCTGCTCCCGCAATATTTTAGTTCTCAATTCCCCCTGAAAAGCATGTGATAGGCACAGCAGGGACCCCAATCTCTTTGAGCGGGGCGGCAGCGGCTCAGGCTCTGCTCGTGCTGCATCAAGGACGAGGGAGGAGGAAGGAGCTCGGGGTGGTGGCAACGGGCAACGCCATGTGACCGACCCCCAGCCACGTAGGACTGCGGCTCCTCTCCCACACCACCCTGGGCATCACCTCCATGCCCACCCCCAGGGGCACCCACCTCTTCGCTGTACTTGCTGACGTAGGAGTAGATCTCGTTGAGCGCGCTCAGCATGTTGAACTCGACGGAGTGCAGGCGCGACTGCTCGGCGAGGTAGGCGTTCATGTCCTGGTCGCTGATGGCGGGGAGCTTGGCAATGTCTGCATAATACCTGCGGGGAGGAGGGGTCGAGGGAGGTCATGAGAAACACGGAAGCTCACAATGTCCCTCTTCACCTTGGGATTTAAACTCAGCTCTGCAGAGAAAACGACATCATCTCGCTTTATGCTTATGTAGAGCCAAAGAGGATTCTGGTCTGTAACAAGCTCTTGACAGCTCCCTGACAGGAGGCTGGAGCCAGGTGGGGTCACTCTTTTCTCCCAAGGAACAAGCGACAGGACAAGAAGAAATGGCCCCAAGTTGCCCCAGGGGAGGTTTAGGTTGGACCCGATGAACAATTTCTTCCCCTCCAGGGTTGTCCAGGCCTGTCCCAGGCTGCCCAGGGCAGTGGTGGGGTCCCCATCGTGCCTGGAGGGGTTTCAAAGCCATGGAGATGTGGTGCTGAGGGACATGGTTTAGTGGTACCCTGTCAGTGCTGGGTTAATGACTGAAGTTGAAGATCTCAAAAGTCTTTTCCAACCCAAACAATCCTATAATTCTAAGCTGAAAATAAGAGCAGGGATGCCTGGCACTGCTGAGCTGTGCCACCAGCTCACTGCAAGAGCCACCCTGATGCATCATCAGCCACCGAGAGCAAAACTGCTCAGCGCAGGGCGTCAGGTAGGACTGGAGCACCCAGGCCAGCCCAGAACCCACCCTGCTGCCGCTCACCTCTCCACCCAGCTCTTGTAGCTGGGGATGTCCTTGGCATACAGCAGCTTATTGGAGGGGGAATCCTTGCCCAGGCGGTGCTCTGAGGTGGAGCAGGAATCCATGAAGGTCTGAGCCACGACAGAGAGGCAGGCGTCCGTGATGCTGCCTTTGTGGATATCAAACACGAACTGGGGGTTTTTGATTACGTTCACCCAGAACCGGAGAGGGAGGCTGGAGGGAAATCAAGAAACAAAATGAAATGTGAAGATAAAGGCCAGGAAAGGCCACCTGCTGTGGTTTGTGTTCCTAGGCAGAATACAAATCGTGGGAAGCAACAATAATCTGAACAGGAGCTGAGCCAGTTCCGTCAAACACCAGTTAGCCCAGTGCGGCCCAGATTGCTTGTGATGGGTCCCGCTATGACTGGGCTGGACATTGCTGCCCTGTGCAACCCCGGGAGCTGCTGGGGGCTCTGATCCTGCATGGAAAGGTGAAGGAGGCAAGAGCCAGGCACCGAAGGCAGGCTGCCCGTGCCAGGGCTGAGCGGAGCAGCTCCACATGGAGCCCGTTAAACTGTGTTCGTCAGGACTGAGCTGGGGGCACTGGTGCTGTGCCCCCCCCGCTAATCAGCCACTGGCCGGCCGCTCCGCAGCCCATCATCTGCGAGCAGGGCAGCAGGCATCAGAAGCTTTGTCCCCAAATCCCGAGGCCTTTGCAATCAAAGGGGAATTATTATTCCTTTTTTTCTTCGGCTGTACAGCAGGATCAAAAAACCAGCTGCTGCTTTCTATTACCTTTCAAGTCTCAGCTCTCTCCATCTATCCAGGAGCCGCACTCAAGGCTCCAGCCTTAACTCTTGCTGCACTGCAGGCAAGCAGCTCAGTCATGTCCCTGGCAGCACCAGCTGCCCTGACCCCCCAGATCTCTCTTACAGGACCCCATTTGCTTTGACCTGCTCCAGAGGCCTAAGCCTCCTCCCAGCTCCCCACCAAAATTCCCTTTCTGGGAATGCTGAGGCCAATCAATGTGCTCAGCAGAGCTGTGAGTTCAGAGAGCAAATTTTTGCCCTTCTCCCAAAGTCCCCTGTGCCTGGGTGCAGAAGGAAGGACCGTGGCTCGTGTGGTCCGACGGCTCCGGCAGAGCAAACTCTGCTGGTCAGCACTTTCTTTTCTATTGCTTTAAGAAGTCTCATCTTAAATCTTTGTGATTCTTGAGTTTTTTTTATCCTAATAACTCCCTTTTCTAAGGCTTCCAATAAATTGTTTTTATCTTCCCACAGCCTTAGCGGGGAGCCCAGCTTTCATAGCCATGAGGATTAGAGGCCTTTTAAACCATAAGGGACTTAGGGGAAAATACAGAGACTTTGGGGAGGAACCATTTGTTGTGCCTTTTTTATCCTCCTCACAGAAGTAAATTTCTAACCCACGGAGCTTATAATCCTAAAATAACAGCAGAGGCAGAGACGTGGGATCTCCTGTTGTTCAGAGAAGCCTGAACCCAGCTGCAGCTCAAACTCCACCACCACATCTGCAAGGGGCACCGGGGCAGCAGCGGTGCTGGCTGAAAAGCATTACCACGGCTCTGTGGAACACCTCACGCTTTGCAGCTGTGGGACTTGGTTGTTCCCAGCCTTACTGTGGCCTTCCAGTATCTTAAGGGGGCTACAAGAAAGCTGGGGAGGGACTTTTTAGGCTGTCGGGTAGGACTGGAGAGAATGGATATAAACTAGAGGTGGGTAGATTCAGATTGGACATTAGGAAGAAGTTCTTCACCATGAGGGTGGGGAGACACTGGACCCTGTTGCCCAGAGAGGTGGTGGAAGCCCCAACCCTGGAAGTTTTAAGGTCAGGCTGGATGGGGCTCTGAGCAACCTGCTCTAGTGGGAGGTGTCCCTGCCCATGACAGGGGGTTGGAACGAGATGATCTTTAAGGTCCCTTCCAACCCTGACGATTCTATGATTCCCAAAGCTCTTCCCCATCTCTGTTTTTCCCCAGGACACAGATAATTGCTCAGTACTCAGGTCTGCCCCGTTCCTTCCACCCTCCTGCTCCGTTCTTACCAATTGCTCTTCCACGTGTGCCTCACGTCGGTGTCGTGGATGCCGTGCTTATCCGCCTGCTCGTCCAGGAAATCAAACATGTACTTGATGGCGAGCGGGAGCGCGCTGCCGCGGTGCACCGTGCTGAACAGCGTCTCAAACAAGTCGTCCACGAATTTCTGCAGCGTACCCTGGTGGGAGCAGCAACCGAGAAGGTGAAGGAAGGGACGGGCGCACGCTTGGCTAAGCAGCGGTGGCAGGAGGAGATGCCAGATGGTGTTGCCAGCTCTGCACAGCCCCGCAAAGTGCCGCCCTGCGCCCCACAGGGATAGGTAAGGTCGGGGTCTGACTGTGCTGCCAGAGGACCCCAGGGGAAGGCTCCAGCCTGCAGCTACTCACGGCTGCGCTTACTCTTTATTTCTAACCTGAAAAAAAATGTCTTTTGCTGTCAAAAGGAAATCTGTGTTAGTGATGAACACACAGTGAAAGGCAGGGAAACTCTCTCTCCGACAAAGGAAACCAGTTAAATATTTACAGGCGCTGCTGAGTCTCCTCCAGCTCTTTGTGCTTTAATGGTGAACAGAAGAATGAAGTATTGCAGCCATCACCTTACAGGGTGAGGAAATCTGGGCTCTGTTTCTGTTGCTGCTCCAGGAGCCACCCAGCCCCTGATGCTCAGGAAAGCTGGACAGGGACAGTGCCCCCCTGGGGAGCTGAGCATCACTGGGGACTGCACAGGACCACTGGCGAGTGTGTCCAGAGGGACCTCACATTTCCCAAGTTAATTTAGCACGTGGCAGTTACCTTTGTAGCTAACAGCCTGGTCAGGTAGATCTCGGACACCATCTTACTGCCCCGGTCTCCTTCCTTCTGGTCTCCATGGTCGTGGTTTTTGACCAAGTGCCAGACCTTGACGCCGCTCTCCAGGTCAGGGGTGATCATGGGAGCCCGGGAGCGCAGGCTGTCGGGGCTGCCAGTGTAGCGGAAGGTGGAGTCTGAATGATGGGGAGAGAAGTTGGTCACACTCAAAGCAACCCCATTTTTCATTTCCCTGTCTCCTCTCAGTGATGCCACCGTGCTCACTAACCCCCAAATCATCTGCACTGGTTTTTTTAAGGGGCAACAAAATGGAACTCCACCCAGGCACCAACAAAATTTGGCATTTGCCAAAGATACACCTTGGTCCCTCAGGCTTGAGCCTTTCCTTTTTCACACTCAGCCATGGGATTTTTCTGTTCCATTCACATCCTTTACTTACATGAACTCAATAATCCAGGTCCACACAAGATTCCTCCGTGAGTTAGAGCTCACAGCACCAACTCCTGCAGCACCAAAGTCCTGACATCAGTATTTTGTAAATAATAACAAGCTGCCCGGCACCACCAGCACAAAGAGCAGAAGAAACTGCTCTTCTTGTTCTTGAGGCTTTCATCAGAGCAATAAGGGCACTCAAGCTGAGCACCCATGGCAGAGCCCGAGGCCACTCCTGCATCCTGGCTGTGCTGCCCACAGGGCTGGGGGTGTCCCTGCTCCCCAGCAGGGAAAGGGGATCTCCAAGGGAAGCACACAAAGGTTTCTCCCTCTCCTTTAATTGCTCAAGGAACCACAGAGGGATGTGAGCTATATTTAATGTCCCAAAGAAGGTGCCTCTCTGGACCCCAACTGTGATGTCTCCAAGGCAAGACACAGGGCTGAGTAGCACAACCAAGCGCTGCTGGGTTTTTTTACTCTCACTAAATTTCTTCATTCTTTGGGAACCTTTTGCATTTTCCTCAAGTTTTGCCTCCAATTTGCAGCTCACCCTCCTCACCGAGAGTAAGGGGATCAATCATAAATCAGCCGAGGGAAATAGGCAAGTCATTACCAAACTAGCTGGATTTTCATCCCTGATTAAGGCTTAGATAAATGAGTACTCCAACTGATATAATTAAGGAGACAGACAGGGGGACAGCTCGGGAAGCATCTAGCAATTCTATTTTTAACCACAGCTCTGTACTGATATATAACAGGGGAAGTAAATAAGTACCTCATTTAAATTCCGTCTGCGCAATTAGAAGTATTAATCTCTACATGAGCAACCATAGTTCATACTGGTACCTTGCAAAAGCTTTTCCACCTGACATAGATCAATGAGCACCAAGGATTCAGGTTGTGACCCAGCCGTGGTGTTTCCATCACCTGAAGTGTGGGAAATACTGGGAACTTGGGTGGACTACACCCCACTGGGGGAAAGGGCTTTTCTCCTGGCTTTTGTCTACAGACTCACCTGTGGATGGCTCTTCAGAACCTTTTCTCAAGGATAAAAAAAAAACAAAAAAACCCATTATTATTTCGGGAGCTATAAACAAAGAGCAGGAGATGGGTTTGTCAGGAGACCTCTCATTTGTAAAACACTCAGTAAAATGAAAGATAACGAAAGATCAGTGCACTAGAGATTTTGCCACTGCTGCCTTTTATGGAAGTTTATGATTACCATTATTGTGGATTTAGTGCTGTAAATGTACACCTGGCACCTCACTGCCTCATTTCTTTGGGCTGCAGCATCCTCGGGGACCCTCTGCGAAGTGCTGAGTCCTGCTATTATGCAAATAACAGATTCCCAGGCGGGCACATCCGAGCATGCTGAGTTAAGATTGCTGCTCCCCGTTTTTGACCCATTAGCTAAGAACTCAGGATCCTTCACTTAGAAAAGAAACAGATGAAGGAATTGGGTGTTCTTCTCACGCAGCCCCTGCTCACGTACAAGGGACCCAAAGCTGCCCTCCCACAGTGGGATCCCCACGGGTGCTCTGCAGTGTCTGGCCCCTCTGTGCCAAAGGGGGTTTTGAGCCGGGCTTTTCCAAGACCCACAATTCCAGAGGCTGCTCGTGGGCCTGACATTTCCCTTTCCCTGCTCTCAGCTGCTCTGATCTTTTTGCTGTTCTGCTCACAGATGGAAAAGCCTTTGCAAAAAACCCACTAGCCAAGGACATTTTTGTCTGGCACGTGCATTCTGTTCATTTTGGCTGATGGGGTTATTTGGGGGAACCTGCTGCTTTTTCCTCATCTAATTCCCTTAAGTTGTTGCCTTCCTGCAACAAAGGCAGCTTCAACACCAGCCCCATCAGATAACTCACACTGAAAGCTGTGATGCGCGACGTGCTGGCGTCACGCCTCGCTCAAGCTGGCTGGAAACGAGCAGCAGGAGCAAAGCCCATTGCTATCTTAATGCCCTTAACTCTGCTTCTTACCGTATCTACTAATAGAGGTCCGGGATATACTGGCGGAGGCAGGAATATTGTAGGAGGAGGTTTGCTTGGGAACCAGAGCCACAACTGAGCGGTCTGACACCTGGGGAGGCAAAGGAAGAGAGGAGAAGGTCAGCGAGATCCACCATCCACACAGCCATCACCAGCTGCTCATCCAGCAGATGCAGAAGCTCCAGAGCTCGGCTGGGCAGGAGCTGTTGGCAGGGACAGGGATCCTGAGGGCACGGGCACTGATCCCACCGGCCAGTCCCGGGCTGCCCAAGCTCCCCGCTGAGCCACCAGCAGCAGCTCTAGAGCAAGTGACTGAAGAAAAGGAGCAATAAATCAAAAAGATGTACTGAAGATGGTTTTGGTTGTTCTGATTTAAGATTACGTTTGATCCAATAAAAATGAGAATCTCAAGAATTGTTGTGATCTAATTAAAGTAACAATGCAGAGGGAATAAACTGGCTATAACAACGTTATGGACCATAAAACATTCCTATTAAACCATTTTTTATTTTAGCAATTTTTACGAACTTTAAAAGTTTGATTTACAGCTGAGCAAGTCATAAAGCCATCTTTCAGGGTCTTAAATTGTCAGTCCCTCCACTGCACCAGAGAAGGAATTAAAGGCTGGGAAAGCCAACTATAAATGAACATTAGTGCTAACAAGATTTTGTTACAGCAGATTTTAGTAGCCATGTTTAATTTTATCCTCCCTATAAATCTAGTAGTTGCTGGAAGTTTTTTAACTTATTTCCCTTAATTAAGAGTCTGCAGGTTTCCAGGGAACGGGCCTGAGCATCTTTTAATTTTGAGCTCGTGGCCCGTGGTGCAGCACAATGAGAGAGTGGAGAGAGGAGCCACCGCATCTCACGGGCTGAGGGAGCCGCCGGGGCCCAGCCAGTGAAATCATTTAGAGGAGCTGCACAAAAGAAATGCCTTTTCATGCTGGAGAAATTGCTTCTGGGGCTAAGTCCCCCATTATTTGCCAGGAGTCCTGTGAAGGACTTGGCGCTGACCATAGGTGGGAGGCAGCAGCTGGATTTTGGTCCCCCCTCAGCAGAAGGGGCGTTAGTACAATGCCTGCTGTCACGAGGTGACCTGCACAGAGGGATCTTCGCTGCCTTCAATGCTTTGGGTTCCATTCAGATGAAAGGTTTCATGTAAATGTGAGTTATTATTATTGCTGGTGATAGTGGAAATAATAGTCACTTGTGTTTCTCAGTACAAAAGTGAGATATTTCTAAGGAAAACACTTCAAACACCTCTGTTATTTCCTCTTCTGCTCCTGCCTCACTTCATCCAATTTATTAAGTCAATGGAAGAAACGATCAGTGGGTGATATTATTTTCTTAGCCTGTTATTAGCTGCCACTTCAATTTCACCGGGGAGAAACCAGAGCGTGCCGGCCGCCCAGGGTGTTCCCACGGAGGCAGCAGCTCCCCCAGCTGCTGTGCCGGATCTGCTTCCACCAGGGCTGTGGTTAACTGGGAGAGAGGCATTAAAAATTCCACACACACACACTGAGCACTCCCACTCTTTAAATTTTGGGTCGAATGGCTCTTGTCAGCTAAAAAATATCAGCGTGCAAATTAGCATCAGATGTAAGACACATTCGTTTCCCATCTCGCTCTGCTGTTGCCACACTCCCGTAAAACCCCAGAGACGCCTGCGAAGCTGGCTGGATGGTTTACAACTTTATACACGTTCCGATTCTTCTGTGAGCTGGAAAAGCTGCACAAAACACCTTAAAGAAAAGTCAAACCTGGAGCGGGGAGAGCTGCAGTGCAGTAACCCAGCGCTGGTGGCGGGTGTAGGGAGGATGCTGTGAGGATGTCGTGGGGATGCCGGCTCCATGCCACCCTCAGCTCCCGAGTCTCATTTTTAACATGCAAACCTTCACTCTTTGCTTCTAATTTTTCATTTAAAGTAAGTTTTCTAGTCTCTCAGCCTTTCCAGACTCACAGTGGCTGACAGGTATTCATGCTCTGCTGCCTTGGATTTAACCCTGCATGAGCCACTGTAAATCATTTGATATTAAATTCAGTGTTTCATTTTTCTTGAGTAAAGCCACATGGGGCAAGACTCTCCCATGGAGTTTAACAGGCCTGAAACCAAAAGGATACTGCACAAATGTAATACAATTCCTTACGATGTAATTTAAAGGTTCCAGAGAATTTAACAAAGAATTACACCTATTTAGCCTATACCTCTATTTTTATAAATGAAGAAATAAGCAGCAGGCATACAGTTCTCTATAGATTTCTATAAAGTGGTTCAAAAATATTACAGAAAGATTAATATTTCTTTTTAAATCCAATCTGGTTTTTACATGCACGGGCTGCCCATGAAAAATACATTTTCTCGGTCGATGCAGATACATACATATTTTTATAATTCTAAATATGGAAAAATCCCAAATGTTCTCGTGTCAAAATCCAGCAGCCAAGTGAGGAGCTGAGAAATTAAAGGAATTAAATAACTACAGAGCTTCCCCACCCTGCCCCGCTGAGCAGGGCAGGCTGGCTGGGTCCCTGGCAGGAGTCTGAGCCCAGGAGCTGCAGGGATTGGGGCTGTGGAGCAAACAGACCCCAGGAACTGGGAGCAGGGACAAGACTGGGAGGACCAGGCAGGTTCAGGTCTCTGTTCCAGCGCCTACAGCCAGGGAACAGCACCTCTCCAAAGGACCCCAAAATGCCCGGTGTTCTCTGAAGGAAACACAGGCTACACATCTCCAGCTACCAGGCAAATCCAGACATCGCTTTGCCTTCAGATCAGAATAAAGACACAATAGCTCTGAATAAAAAAATGGAGATAAACTGGATTTCATCTTCATGGCTTGAAGCACACCTTTTTTTTTTTCCTATGTTTGTATGTACCACTCCCATTAAAAGAGTAAGACAGCAGCACTTGAAACTCAAATGATTTTATACCCTCTTCTACGCTGGGCTTTTGCCCACAGGTTTGTTTTACTGTGTAGTCCTGAAGCATCTGTATTTTTGATACCTAACAAAAACATTTATTACTCAACCAGCAGAAAACCTGGTAGGAATACTGAAAAAAAATCAAAGTATCAAAAAAATCGCTGTTTGTTTCTGGCAAAACCCCTGACTTGACAAGATTGCTGTTGCAGTGCAGGGAACTTGGCTTCTTTTTACAGCTGAAATAGCCCAGTTGGGCTGCGTGGAGCTCGGGCCAGAGCAGGGAGAGACACGTAGCTATGGTACCTGTCTGGATGCTTGGCAGCAAACCTCTGCTTTATTCCAGTGCAAACCTGGCATTCAAATGGCAGGATGAGCTGCAGCATCTTGAGTGCTGCGAGGATTTTGTTTATTTTAAGGGTAAACTTGTGGCTCGGGTTTTCCCCCAGGCACTAAAATGAACGTGCTCGCTCCCCTCGCACCCGACACACATCAAACACAGCGTTCGCTCGCGCCTTCCTTAAGATGACTTTTAAAGATCAAGGCACAATAAAGTCTCGCTCCTTCTCTGCATGTTGGTTAATTCCTTGCAACTGTCAGGTAAAACAGATTTTAGAAGCAATGGAATTCATCTGCACAACTCCTGTGACATTTTACGGTAATCTGTGTTTAAATCCTTCAGGCTGCTTGGAAAAGTTGACCCTGGAGGTGCTTTTTTACATGCACTTTGCATATTTATGCCATTCTCTCTGCCTCGCTCCCTGATGATATGGCTCCTGTCAATACTGGCTCGCATTCAACTTACACAGCATGAGTCACGCTGATGGACTTGAGACGGTGTATAAACAGGGAAAGATGCCAGATTAAATACTAAACACTTCTGTGTAGGTTGTGATGGACAGTAGTAGGTTACAGGTCCCAATTAATGCAGTTATCCTCTGCTGCAGACAGGCTTTGAGTAAAAGCCTTTGATTCTCTTTAACCAAACCTTCCTCAGCTCCATCTTTACCTCCCTTCCCATCTCTTGCACACCGCACGAAGCCCTTTCTATCAGATACACACCCATCCAAGGCAGACTGGGCTGGGACACACATGCTGCCAAAGCTAAAGATGACAACAACCTCTTAGGTCACCTCGCTCACCTTGGACAATGCACAACAGGAGCATCTTCGCTCTCCAGAGTCAGTTTCTATGACTGCAGTGGCAAAACTCCTGTTACTCGGCTTGAAAGATTAGGTCTGGGACTTAGAAGGTTTGATGTCACTGTCAAGAAGTAGCTCTTGATATTCACCTTTTCGTGACCTGGCCTCATCTTGTCCCTCCCTGCAGTGCTCCCTCGACTCTCCCACGTGACAGCATTTGAAGTATCTGCTGTTTTCCTTCTTTACTCTTTGCACAATGCTCAAGAGTCATCACGTAGGAAAATCACAAGTATGAGAGAGAAGCTGCTGCTGCAGCTTCTTCTAGGCATCAGGTCATGTGGGGTTTGCTAAGCTCTGAAGGAAGGCAGAGACCCCTCTTCCCTCCCTGCTGCACTCCTGGTTGTCTCAGACCCCCCAACATGAAGACCTGAGCCCCACGTGCCATCCCTCCCCTGGCCCTGCTCCTCCAGCAGCGGCAGCTCAGCCCTCGCCACCGCTCCCTCCATCTCGCTGGCATGGCTGGCAGTTTTAATTTAGCCAATTTTCAACTCTGCTAGTTTCTTTAAGATCCACGTCAAGGTTGCTTTCCCGTCTAATGCGTAAGCACATTGAACCCTTCTGGTTGATCATACAAATGTGACCTCCCTGTCTGTCTTGGTCCATGAGAGAGATACTTGGGAATTACATTTCTGCTTTCTCCTGGCAGCTTTCTGGGCACTGTCTCTGGGGCTGCTTTCTCACCTGATAATGCATCAAGGTGTTCAAGCGCTTCCAATCTCCTTCAATTTTTGTGGTGATGTCTTCATCTTGCAGGACCACACGAGCTATCCGGCCCTGCCGCCACTCTGTGGGAAAGGCAAAAACCAGGCAGACACGATGGTCAGCGAGGGAAAAGGCACCAAGAGGCTCTATCTGCTTCTGGCCCAACTAATTACTGCACAGATGAGCCTGTAGAAAAGCCCATCTCTAGGAAGAGGCACCCAGAGAAAGCTAAATTCTCATCAGACTGAAGGAGGCTTCAGGAATCATTTGCCCTGTGGTCAATGACAATTTGCTGATCCCACAGAGCTCAGAACCCACTGGGCAGGAGCAGTGCCCAGGCCTTCTAGGGACAGAAACATGCGCGGCGTTGTGCCGTCTGAGCTCTGGTTCTCGAGCTCTGCAAAACCCACCCATAATCACTGATAATCCCTCTGATCTTCCCCCCTCCTATGAGGCAGGGAAGCTCCTACCCAAGTCCATGTCAACAGCTCTTGGTCTTTGTGAATATGGGACGTTTTTGTATACTGCATCGAGGATCTTCTCTTTGACTTGAGTGATGGTATCACAGTTCAGCACCTTCACGGGGATCTCAGGACTGTTCTCGTTGTCCGGATTCACACAGTTTAGGATCTGGAGGGGAAAGAGAAACACACTGTGCTCTAAAGTGCTTCAGACAAGCATCAAGGAGAAGTGCAACCACGTGTCACAACAACCCCCTCTCATTAAAAACCCACCGCATCCCTAATTACATCAAGTGTATCTTTATAATGATTAGGAAGTTCAGAGTCCTGGATGGCTGTCCCATTTGCTAGAGGGAGGGCAATGGCCAATGCACAGGGAGATAAAACACTCCCCTCAAACCCTGCCTTTCAAAACCTGAGCTCAGGCTCCTGGTACCTGCAAGTCAGGGAGATGCCTGACTTGGGCAGGAGTCTACCAGCATCAGGCTTTATTGGACCAGTAATATTTATGCCTCACGGCAGTGTCCTAATCACTGGTCTAAAGGCCAGAACAGCTCATGTCCAAGCGGGGAGGACAGAAGCGATTCAAGGGCAGCTTCTACACCGCTCACTCACCAGGGTCTTGTACTCAATTTGCTGCCGGATCAGCTTGTCCTCGCTGAGGGAGTAACGGGCTTCTCCTGTGATGGCATCAATCGGACCTTTCTCCATCTGCTGCTTGATGGCACAGTAGAGCATGAAGAGCGGCTCTCCAGCACATTCCTACACAACGAGAGAGACAGCAAAACTAACACAGGGGTGAAGGTGCATCTCCTCCACGGTCACTGCCCTGCACGGAGATTTTGCACGGGATTCACTTCAGCAGAGGCACAGTCCCATTGGCTCCATCTTTAGCTCCATCATGTGCAAACCAGGCTCAGCCCCCTCGGCTCCTGGAGAGGACGGCCAGGACCATGAGCTCCCCTGCTCGATGGGTTTGTTGTCTTTGGCTTGGTAAAACTCTACTGAATCCATATGGCTGTAAAAAACAGGAATTTGAGATCTTGATCTCATTGTTCACTCCCATGAAGAAAATTCTGCAGGGCTTCCAAAACCACAAATGAAGTTAAAAAACATGGATGCCCAGGCACGGAGATGTGAGAATCTCTCCTAAGTACTAAAGAGGTGCAACAGGAACTCCATTACATGAGAATCACACTGGGTGATCTGAGGGTTGAAGAAGGCTGAGCATGGAGGCTGTGACAGCTTGGCTCAGCCCGTGGAACAGCAGCCCCAGACAGAGGCATCTCTGAGCAGATTTCCACTTCCCCTGCCTTGCTACTACATCTTTTGACTTGGAGTCTGACCGAAGAACTTTAAACCCACATTCACCCCAGAGATGGCTGGGGGGTGAGACAGCAAAGTGACAACGGGGTCTCAACTCCATCCCACCTTACCTTGAGGAACTTGTGGAGAAGGAAGGCAAACCAGTTAGTCAGCATCTTCTCAGCCACTGACTCGGTCCTAGGGAAGCCAGGAGGACACGCACGTTACGTATAAAACCAAACCACGCATCAGAGGCCTCAAATGTCTTCAGGTGGCAACACCTGACTGCACCCTGGCACAGCTCCTGTGATGCTCTGAACCAGGACGGTGTCCTGGAGCTGGCAGGCAGCAGGATGTGGCCAGTGCTGTTTCCTCCCCCTCACCACACCGAGCTGACAGCAGCTTGCCCAGCTGACAGCCCATCACAGCCCTGATGGGGCTGGTGACAGGGAGCCTGGTGACACTCAGCTTCTTGCACGTGGTGCAAATTACAGCCTGGCTCAGTAAATCACTGGGATTTGCAGCAGTTCCTTGCAATCAGGGACAGCAGAGTGACAATGGCAGCAAAATTGCAGCTTTCTCCCCAGTCCCACCCAGTGTCCTCTCCCCACATTGTGCCCAAGATTATCTCTAATTTCAATACAATGGCTCCTAATGATAGTTTTTAATGCTGGCTCTGCAGACCGGGAGATTTTCCTTCAAAGTAGCACAACCTCTTTTCCTGGGACAGAGTGGCTTGATTGGTGGCAGAGTGTCTCACAGTCCACTTTGGAGCCCCAATTACGCAGCTTATGCTGGGGATGGGTGCCAAGCAGGCAGGAAGGCAGGCAGGGCTGGCTCATGGTGAACTTGTCCACCAGCACTCCCAGATCCTTCTCTGCAGAGCTGCTTCCCAGCAGGTCAACCCCTACCCTGCTCTGGTGCTTCATCTCCTTGGAAGCAGCTATGCTCCCAGTGCCATTCCTGCCAACAGCCTTTATGACCACCGTGCCATCAACCTGCTGAGGAGATGCCCAGTGGGCACAGCCATGCCCCAAGCCTCTGTCCCCACCTGTACCCCAACACAGAGTGAGCCACCGTCCCACTCCGGACCTGTTTTCTCCACCCTCTCCCATCTGCTCTCCTGCCCTGAATTTGGGACTGCCTCATGGTATGTATTTATACAGCACCCTCTGTGCTTGACAACTCTGGCATTTAATGAAAAACACCCATTACAGAAGCAAAAGGGGTTGATCCCAAAGTCAATCAGATCAAGTACAAATGGGAGCCACAGATTTCAGCAAACAAAACCTGACACCAGTCGGTAAACGGACCTGGGGTCACATTATCCATCAACTCTTCAGATTGCAACATCTGCCAGGAATTTGTGGAAATGTCTGCAGATCCCCGAAGAATTTAAGCCTGAATTGATTAACTGCCTAAAAATTCATCTTACAAATTGACACACACATTGTTCTCCTGTTTAAAATATTTCAGTCACCCAATTAGGGAGGATAAGCACCAGCCCACTGCTGTGCCATCAAGCCAGGGAAAATAGAGAGACAGTGAAACAAGCTAAAGAGTAGGTGAAAAACTCAGAAAATGATACATTCAGGACTTCAGGGTGAATATTAATTTAATAAACTACTTTGCTAATAGAATATTAAGTTAAGAACTGGCAAGCCTCCTGATCATCCCAACCAGTGAAGTAATGCCGTGTCCTGACCCATGGGCTGCTCACAGTGACACCCACACCATGAAAATAACTGGAACTGGTGTGACAGAGAAGTTGGGGTGTACTGTGTGGAAGGGTATTGGACACCTGAGCCTTTCCCTTCTATTTCCTTATCAGAAACACAAAATCAGCTGAATGGAACAGCAAACAGAAACACCTGGGAGCATCTCTGTCAGATCCCCTCTTTCCTTGCTTTCAAGCACTGAATCTCACTCATCTCCACCCAGACTGACTGTTATTTGCAGTGCATCAGTCCCTAGCATGGCCAACAATTGAGTTAATCATCACTGACTACTCTGGCTGAGGAAAGGGGCTGCTCGTAACCTTCATCGCTGAGGGTGCAGCAGGAGCACTGTCAGCTCCTTGCAAACAAGGCTGCTGAAGATGCTCTCCCTGGCCCCTCTGCCTTTGGTGTGGGATCGGTGCTGGATGCTGGGCAGCCAGCCCTGACCTGACCTCTGCTATGTGGGGAGGGCTCTGCTGAGCCACGGCGAGAGCTGCTGCAGGGCTTTGTGCTGCCCCTTGGCCGGCATCGCTCTGCTCCCTCGCAGGGCTGGTGTCTGAAGCTCTGTTAGAGAGATGTCTCTAAAAATAAAAAATATAAGCTCCCACAGATTAACGTGGCAGGGGAGAACCTCTAGACTTGGGGAAAACCCTTCTCGTACTGACCACATAACAAGGGCAAAGCAGAAGAGATGACTTTTTGAAGCAGTCTGATGCCAGCAACCAGTGACGTGGCTGCTCCACCAGCTTTCTGAGGCACCCGGAATAAAACAAAAACTAAACAAAAAGAGCTGAGAGAAAGCAAAAAATAAATATGTATTTTATTAATTTTCCCTGCTCTATCTAGGTCTCTGAGCTGCTGTGTTCTGTACTCTGTGCCAGGAACCAGAGCAGCTATTTGATTTAATGTCAACTTTCTTGCTGTCTCCCGCGAGGGGTAGTCATGGAAGAAAGAGAGAGGGGAAAACGAGGAAGAAAGAGAGAAAGAACTGAGTGCAAATTATCAGTTGCTGCCACCAGAGAGCTCAAAAAAATGGAAAAAAAACCCCAAACCCCACAACTATCTCACTTTGCGGCTGATCACTTCTTATTAAGTCAGAGCAAGATGTTCCAGCCTGGGCTGTTCTGTGCACCAACAGCACCTGGGACCCCATGGGGTACAGGGCTGGGACAGGCTCCAGACAGAAGTATAAGAGGGTTTGTAGTGACAGGACAAAGGGTGATGGTTTTAAACTAGAAGAAGGGAAGTTTAGACTGGAGCGAAGGAAGAAATGTTTTACACTGAGGGTAGTGAGAGCCTGGCCCAGGTTGCCCAAAGAGGTGGTCAATGCTCTAACCCTGGAGCCATTGCAGGTCAGGTATCCCATGAAATGGCCAAATCCTGGCACGGGACAGCCAGCTTCAATGCTGCTGCTATTGCCCATGGTTCTGCTTCTTTGCTGGGTGCTGCGGGGAGGAGGGGGCAGAGCTCTGATCACCAACCGTGTGTTTTTTGGAGCACGGTGAAGTTATTATTGATGGCTGAGGCAGAAGATGCCTTCCCAGCGACTTGTCAAACCACCAGGGAAATTAAGACGGCTTCCTTTTCCGAGATGAGTTATTGCCTCCGCAAACACGGCCAGATTTAAAGCAATTTCCTGTCAAGTATATTCATTATGGCTGGAGGAATCCCTGAAATATTCCTAGAGCTGTGAAATCCTCCCCTTGCCTCCACCCGCCCGCTCCAGCAAGATGCTGGTGGGGCCACAGGTGATGGGGCAGGAGGGGGATGTTCCTGACACCGGCCAAGGTCAGGCTCTGCAGCACAGCCAGGACCTAAAGGGACACGGATTCAGGTGGCCCACGACACAGAGAACAGGGGTAGCCTTTTACTTGTGGCTGCTGCTCTGGCCTACACTGACAGTTTTTCCCCCTTTTCCTTTCTCCATTTCCCAGCACAACCTGGGTGAGTTGCTTACTCCATTCTTGAGCTCCTTCCTCCAACTGCAAACCACAAAACACTGCTGCTCCACCCAGGCAGACCCAGATGCTGTGAGGAGAAAGCCCATTGATACCTCTGAGGTAGCTCAGATGCACAAGGCTGAAGGTGACACGAGCACCCTGGCTGCCAGCAGGAGGGGGACCAAGCCTTGTTGGGCAGCCAGCCTTTCCCTGACAGCTCCAGGGGCAATTCACCTGCCCAAGAGGTACTTTTCTTCACTAGGTCTTTAACACTCTCCTCATCACAATGATACCACAGCTCATGGGAGACTCCTGCCCTTAAGAGCCTGAAGTCCAGTAAGATGACTGTATCCCTGCTGTACCCGAGGTGATGCCTCCTTTTCCCTGCCTGGATTCACAGGGTACTGCTCACTACCAGCAACATGCAAGTGATCATCATAGAATCATAGAATGTATAGGGTTGGAAGGGACCTCTAAATGTCATCTAGTCCAATGCCCCTCCAATAAGCAGGGACATCTCCAGCCAACTAGGTCAGGCTGCTCAGTGATGGAGAGCTCCAGTTTTTGTGCCATTCACTTCCCCACCACGATGCTGCCCTGACGCAGCTCTGCCCAGGACTGGGCATCTCTGCACACCCAGGAGAAAGAAGCAGGACCTGGGTCAGGTGGTTTCAGGCAGGGCAGGGAGAAAGCAGCTGAGGTGACAGTGCTGGTGGCATCATCACCTGCTCTCAGCCAAGCCAGGAGAGAGGGGTGCTGCTGGGGCAAGGTAGGAAAAGATGAGCGAGAGAGACTTGCAGCAGAGGCAACAGATCTCCTGGATCTCATTTAAGACCCTGTTTGGCTGTCTGTGAAATCACAGAGAGGGGTTAAGCCCACAACCTGGAGACAGATGAGGAAATGAATGGGTCACGCTAAGTCCCCTACGGACAGCAAGATTTTCTTTCTGACATCAGCACCCTGGTCCTGCAGAGCCCCCCAGATGCCACCAGCAGCGTGGCCGTGCCAGCCCTGGGGGCCACACTGACTTGCCCGCAGCCCCGTCCCCCTGCGTTACCTGCGCAGGAGCAGTTTGGGATGGTTCTTGTTTTCCAGGTTCTTCTCAATGAGGTCAGAGAGCAGCTGCTTCAGCACATCGGTGGCGTACTCCAGCTTGCCTTGCAGACCCGTCATGATGAGCGAGGCCACGTTGCCGCGATCGCGCATGGAGAAGCTGCGCTGCAGCTCCAGCGTTCGGATGAAGGTCAGCAGGAAGACTTTGTTGTTGATCAGCTGAGCAAAGAGCTTCAAGGCCTTCTCCACACTCTGCTGCCCGTTCCCTTGGACCTGCGGTGGAGCAGAGCACACCCATCAGCCAAGGTACAGGAGGCCAAGGGACCACGGGCAGTCGCGCATCATCACGGGGTCACTCTGCCATCATGACGGGTGGGGTGAATGGTTCAACTCTGGGTGCACAAGCCACCACCCCACTCTCAGGGTCTCAGTTACCCCCCTGATCACGGTCTCCTGAACAAGTATCACCCCTTTCTGTCCTCCCCTAGAGCTTCAGCATGGTTCCTCTTAATCACTGCTCTGAGCTGCACCCTCTGCATGCCATAAAGCTGCTGCTTTGAGGCTAACAGCCCTATAAATGACATACAGTTTTGCTTGTTCTGCACAAAAAGTGTCACTCTTGTAAGTAAATTAAATACTAATTTAGACTATTGCTTTATTATGGGACAAGTGTAAAAAATTAATTGAGGCTTTCAGCCAGTTGCAGATTCAAGTAATTTATTACAAGTGAACATGATGAACTACATTAAGCAACTCTTCACCAAACATCTTGGAGACTTATGTATTGGTTTTACTAACGTTATGTAATTAAGCAACTGTGTAATTGGCAACACATTTATCACTTCTGCAATTCTGTTTTTCATGAGTAAAACAAATAAAAAGCATTCATATTTGTTTGCTAGAGCACCAGCTTATTTGGCAATTTAAACAGTGAACAGAATGTGTGGGACTGGAAAACTCCAGGCATGGGAATGGGCTGCGAGGGGCTGGTTCAAAGCCTGTGTGAGTTTCACCAGCACCACAGCAACTGCTCAGTGTTGGTGGCCCACTGGAGAGGCGTCTGAGTTGATGCATTGATGATAATCCACTAATGTTGGCCTGGAAAAGCAATGCAGGAAAGGATGGAGCACGAGCAATCAAGATTTCCTTCCTCTTACATCTCTGGCTGAATGGCTGGGCCAGCCCCTGGTCTGTGTGTAGGTAACAGGACTTTCAGGATTGACTGGAGCCATGCCAGCCTCTGAGGGAGCAGAGCCTGGCACCTCTGGGCAACCGAGGTGGAGGATGGCAGCCCCACACTCTCTGCCAGATGATGTTTGTGAAGCACCATCATTTTTTTTTGGTACTCTTGCAGGTGAACAGGGCCCCTGGGCAAGGTGACCGGATGGACCCTTGTACGTTACCCACCTTTCTACATCCTCAGTGAAAATCTTACATAGATATTTACAGATACAGGTGGAAAAACCAAGGAGATGGAAACGGTTGCTCGCAGCTAAGGGGGAGGCCAGGCCATGCCTGGGCACGGCGCTTGCCCTCCTGTGGACACGCCGTGGAACAGCAGCAGCAGAGAAGGATGCTCCAGGCAGGAGGATGCTCCAGGCTCACCGCCCTCCCCTGCACCGTGAGGTGACTAAGGACTTTAAGAGGACACTGATAACTTACCTGGCGTGCTTTGCTGCTGGCTCATAGCAATATATATATATATAAAAAAATATATTAATTAAAAGTAACTGGGGAGAAGAAAGCAAAAGTAATCAAGCA